>JARYGA010015127.1:0-42999 GCA_030545235.1 Helianthus tuberosus
AAAGTTTTGTTAACTCGTTTAGTTACCAGATATGAGTATAAAACATTTCAGTGATTTGATGTTGTTATTAACTCGATTACCGTAGATGGCTCCAGATTTTTTGCCCAACCCCAATGCTCTATCAAACATTGGTCAAGTGGTTAAGGTAATTAGTTCACGACCGTCCTCCCCGGTACGGTGTGAGGGTGCCAAACCTAATAGCGCTATCAACTAATAACCCCGTTGCCTCCCCGGCAACCAATCGGTATATGATGGGACTTAATGATAGAAATGAGTGTAATAACCAACATCCCAATAACCCGACATTCCTCCCCGGAATGATTACCAGATGCCCCTCCCCGGGACGCATGCTTGGAAAAAAGAGAAGTGAACTCACCTTAGATTTGCTCGGTATTTAACAAGTTACTTTACCCGTTCCAAGTCGGTCAACCAAACCCTACCGTGGTTACCAAAGACAATCAGTATAGTGTTCACATATATCACGTATCTAACGTACACGTTGCTCAAGTAGCAGACAAGTATGACACACGTACTTATACGCATCGTAACTGTTAAACATACAATCCGTTGATCTATAACTTTTATCGTGAGATCATATAACAAGTGTATGGGTTTCACATGCAAATAAATCACTTAGCAGTACATGTGTTTTCACATATTGCAGTTGCTGTTAAGATCGTAGTATATCATATATCGGGCATTCGTTTCTCAAACAAGTTCTATCCCACGTGCAGGTCACATACAATCATTTAGCAGTTGATTCGGTTAATCACATCGGACAATTTACCTTAGACAACTCATACTAGTCTATACAAGTTCCTCAGTTCTAGATAGTCTTAATATCAAGCAACAAGCTCAACTGTCAAATAACACACGCATAACCATTCCCTGTTCAAGTCATTACCCATACAACGAAATCCCACACGACGAAGGATCATCCTTCGTCGGAGTCCAGTCATGATGAAAGATCATCTTTCGTCGGGTTCAAGGGTGGTGAAAGACCTAAGGGTTGTGGACAGGCATGTCGACGAAAAATCGAGATTTTCGTCACACGTGAGTTAGACGAAACTCTAAGTGTTTCGTCCAAGACCCACCGACGTAAAACACCCACTGTCAGTTATGTTTTCAGGATTGCAAGAACACAAATCAACACCAGCAAGTTACCTCTAATCGGTTTATATTTCAATCAGGGTATCCATGTTTCTGAGTATTAACAAATCATCATTAACCATATGAAATCTTGATTCGTTAATCCCATTCATACAATAGGTCAAATACAGAATGATATCTAATAAAACCCTAGTTCATATTTATTATATTAATCAGTAAATCATCATCAGTCGGTCTGTACACAAAACATTACATCACGTGTTCATCTTCTGGGCATTTAAGTTATTGATTCTAATTCCTACTATACACCACACTTCCTATCAATTGCCATACATGAATAATCCCCCCATGATGACTCACACGGATCCAGACAAACAACACAATCACATGCAATTCATAGAGATCAAATTAATACAAGATAAACATACTAACCAACTATTAAGTGTTGGGGAAGGTGTTAGCGCCGAGAGGAAGTTTCGATGATGAGCGGAGGCTGCCATCGAGTGGTGGGAGAGAGAGAGAGCTAGGGTTTGCAATAAGATAGATTTTGTGAATTATGCGCATGATGTATAAGGTCAAATAATCAAATCAGTGAACTGGGCCCTTACTGGGCTTTAAAATGACTTGGGCCGGCGAAACACTCTCGATGACGAAAGACCATATTTCGTCGAGAGGGATAATGACGAAAGACATGTTTCATCGAGCAGTAGAGTTGATGAGGGGTCCTAGTTCTTTGTCAGAGTTATAATCATGAACATGCTATGATAACACATTAAAACAATCCTTAACCAGCAACATAACAATCATTCATATAACGTGCACATCTTACTACGTGAAACGAATTGTAAACAAAACAGGATCGTGAAATTAGTAACGCGTAGAGAAAAGTCCTTGTAATCTCGGGTTGTCCCCCAACTTGAAAGAAATTTCGTCCCTAAATTTGATAAGTAACTCAAAGCAGCACGGTGTTAGATTAGGATGACTGTGGATTTTCCTCGAGTGCCACAAAAACTGAATTTTTCATGTTCAGTTCCTATTATGTTATATCAATATTATAGCCCCCATCATTGACATTGACATTGACAATGAAAATTAACCAAAAAGGGAAACTCACAACATAGATAAGATTATAAATATGTTTAAACTGCGAAAGACAAATAGATGTTCAACCTCCAGTTTTCCTTCGGTTTGCAGCCAGAAGCAAGGTATCCAACAAGATATTCTTTTGTAAGTGGCTCAGTGGAAGCCGATGCATCATCTGTAGGAGGACTTGCAGCAACAATTACTTTATTGCCCCTTCTGACTTTTACACCAACGGCTTTGGTAGTTTGGGGGGAAAGAGGGGTTGATGGTGAAAGAGGGGTTTTACAAGGAAGGGAGAAACAAGCTGTGAAAAGACATAAATGCCCTCACATGAGGTGCACATGATATGATTTAATGTTTAAAAATTAACCAGGTTAGTGTTAAAGGACCAAGGGTGTAATGTGTTTTCAAAATAAAGGATTGTGACTGTAATTATTGAAGTTAAAGGCTATCCATTGCAATTCAATACAAACATAAAGGACGAAAAGTGTAATTTACCCTTGATATTTTGACGCTGTAGAAATAACTTTGGTCATCAACTTCTTTTTTATTATTTTGTTATTCTTTATTTTTTATTTATCGTAATTTGTTTATTTGTCCTAATTTTTTAAAGAACGTGTGTGTATTTTTTGTATGAGTCCCTAAATGTTATTTTTGTAACCCGTTGAGTCCAATTTTTTAACTCCGTTTAATTTTTCTGTTAGTTTTTTATCAAAAGACAAAAATACCCTTGTATTATATTATTATTATATACTAGGTTATAGACCCGCGTATTACACGGGCTGTGTATATATATGTATATATTATAAATCTCTAAATACATCATAGAACTGAAAATCACATTTTATATATGATATTGAAAACGGTCAATTAGAGTCGTATTTTATCGGAAAGATTCAACTGAGTAACATGTTTCATTTAAAAAAACAAAAAAACTGAAATGACCAAATGTGTCAAAAGTATTTGAATGCTATCGTTTTATTAAAAAGAAATCTTATGTCATACTTTTGATAATATGTTTTCGTTAGTAATTAACAATACACCAAACATTACAAAATGTCTATATTAAAAAATCGAATGCACAAAAGTTGTTGAAATGTTGGCCTAACATAACTCATATCCTTTTGACCCGTAAAAAATCACCCGTTTTGACATAAAACCGTTACAACCTGAAAAGAATGATAAATAAGATGTCTATCGCCTCCGTCATCTCAAGACCGTAGCAGAAATAGATTAAGTTTTGTGCTTATAGTGTTATATTTTAGTAAAAGGCAAGGTGGCATTTGTGTAAATAAGGGGAACTCTCCTTACAAGCCTTGGCCTATAAATAGATAACTTAGGGTTCTCATTTAGGACTTTTGACACTTTTACACATTTGGAGCTTGGGAGATCTAGAGCTAGAGAGAGAAAGTTCTAGAGAGAGAAAGCTTGTCCAAGGTGATTCAAGGTTCTTGTATCATTTCAGATCTATCAAAGAATCACGTTTATTGTACGTCTCGTGTGTTTCGGTCTAACTCGTACACGGATTCCGCACGTCGTACGAGTCGGTTCGCAATCGTTCGGATTCAAACCGGTCCTCACAAAAACAAACGTTTCAACCAATAAGGAGATTGTCAGGTGCTGGTACTGGGTTAGATAGTAGGGGTGCAATGTCTAGTAAACCAAAAGTATCAGGGTCTCAATCAAGCAAGGGTGTAGGACCAGCGGTTGCAACATCAGGCTGACTCAAAAGGTGTAGAAGCTAGCTCAGCAGCAGGCCCTGGGTCGTGTAACGGTGTGGTGCCTCGAGCAGGTGATAGTGCAGCAGCCATGTCATCGTCGTCTTGTGTCAGTAGCAGAATGTTGTACCCCGATTTCCACGTGTCACCGGTGGGCCCGGTGGGGGAGTATCGTGACGTGGTTGGCAACGTAATAGTCGAACAACACAATATAATAATGCACAGCGGAAGCAAATTTAAAATATAATACAACCGAATTTATTTATTGTAATCAAAGTCACAATATCCGGTGTTTATCCACAGTAGGATCGAACATAAAATGGAAACAATAGTTCAACAGACTTTTAGGCATCTTAAGCTTGCGAGACTTCTACTGATGCTAAGGAGAAATATCCAGCCAATTTCGTATAGTACCTGCATTTAGCCTTTTTGGAAAATACGTCAGTTTACACTGGTAAATACATTCAACTGACTCATTTTGAAAATGGTTTAAAGAAAATTGATTTGGATGCACGTGGCACAAAATATCTTTTATAATTTGATTAAAATGCACAGAGGCAAAATTAATCTTTTTAACTTGGGAGAATTATTTAATATTATAATCTTGTGAACGAATTACATGTTACTTATGCGTTCAGTAGCCCGGATCTAGTCCGGGTTAAAGATCAATAGACACACCACATCATTGAGTTATACACGGACGGTCTACGCCTACACCCCGTGCTCAGGTCGTGGCCAATCTCGTAAGATGATGCCAAGGATATCCGTGGGGAAACCCTTTTGAGGTTTTATTACCCACATAAATACCAACTCATAACTACTTTTAATTCGAGATATGACTGAGCCATTATTGACTAATCTCGAAGTCAAACCGTAATTACGACGGTTTGACTTTTAGCTAATATATTAAGCTAAACTCAATTAGAGAAGGACAAGAACACTTACTGAAGTCCTATGCACGACTTAAGATCAAATGGACCTCCTTGAGAGCTCCAGGAATGATCAGATTGCAAGGAAATTTGGTGTGAGGAACTTGTGTGCATAAGGGAGCCTTTCATAGTGAATTATACACCACAATTTGTTGACACCTAGCTCTATGATCAACCACAACCATCCAACATGTGTCTCTAGGGTCTAGGACTGTTTAGGGGCCGCCCATGTTGCATTAAAGTCGTTAAAAGATTGAATTTCCGCGTTTAAAGGCTGCTGTCCATGTTTTCTGCTTCTGGGCACCTGAGGTGGCCCGCCTCCTGATTGACATAACCGTACGCGGGCCGCATGGGCCTGCGTTTCAGATTTTTAATTTTTATTTAATGCAAAGTTGACCCTTGGTTTATTTGAAAGGGCAATCAAGCTTTTTAATTGCATTTTGACCCCCTTATCTTTACCCACAAGGGCTTTAGGACTTATACCCACTTTGCCAAGTCCCCGAACACTTCCGGTTAACCCGAAAAGCCTTAACTTTCAACGTTAACACTTTAACCCCTCGCTCACGAATTTGATCATAACTTTCTCATACGATAACGAAACTTTATGAAATTTTAATCGTGCATTCTAGTGAGCATAATTTATATTTACAAAGCTACGGGTTTGTCAAAAGATCACTCAGAGGTATATCTTTAACATGTTGACACATTTGACCCCTGTAGTTTGTAATCTCTCACTTTTAGCTTCGTATGATCCATGATTTATTCGTTTGATGTTATGAACATCATGTAGGGTTATTATGAAGTATATTTATCCACTGTTGACACTTAGAATCCGTATAATCACATACTTTCCATGTTTGTCAACTTTAGTCCTTTTATAATATTCTTTCACACGTTCAACTTTATGACACGTGTCAACACATTATAGGACGTGAATTTTCGAGGTGTTACATCCTCACCCCCTTAAAATAAATCTCGACCCGAGATTTACTGAAATAAGTAAGGGTACTTTTCTTTCATCATGGATTCAACCTCCCACGTGAATTCGGGACCTCTTCTGGCATCCCATTTGACCTTTACAATAGGTACATGCTTTCTTCGAAGCTTCTTTACCCGTCGATCTTCAATTGACACAGGTTTTTCCACAAAATTTAAGCTCTCATCTATATGCACATCTGTATACGGTATAACCAGTGATTCGTCAGCGAAGCACTTCTTCAGATTGCAGATGTGGAACACATTGTGAATTCCACTGAGCTCTGCTGGTAAGTTTAACTTATAGGCAACTGACCCGACACGTTCGATAACCTCGAAAGGTCCTATGTATCTCGGGCTTAGCTTGCCTTTCTTACCAAACCGCATCACTCCTTTCCAGGGTGACACTTTCAGTAGGACTTTGTCACTTACTTCAAAGTGAAAATCCTTACGCTTTGGATCAGCGTATCTCTTCTGCCTATCCCGGGCAGTTTTGAGACGGTCACGAATCTGGACAATCTTGTCCGTTGTTTCGAACACTATCTCTGGTCCTGATAACTGGACATCTCCAACTTCCGCCCATCCAACTGGCGTTCTACACTTTCTACCGTATAATGCCTCAAAAGGCGCAGCCTTTATGCTGGTGTGGTAGCTATTGTTGTAGGAAAATTCGATTAACGGTTGGTTCTTATCCCAACTACCACCCAAATCGATCGCACATGCACGTAGCATGTCTTCCAACGTTTGAATAGTACGCTCACTCTGACCGTCTGTCTGAGGATGGTAAGTCGTACTAAAGTTCAAACGTGTGCCCAAAGATTGTTGGAAACTCTTCCAAAAATGCGACGTGTACCTAGTATCTCTATCAGAGATAATAGCTACAGGTATGCCATGTAAGGCTACAATCTTATCCACGTATAACTGGGCTAATATGTCGGAGCTATAAGTCTCCTTGATGGGTAAGAAATGAGCTGACTTAGTCAGTCTATCAACTATAACCCATATCGTATCATTTCCTTTCCGTGTCTTGGGTAACTTGGTAATAAAATCCATAGTTACCATTTCCCACTTCCACGTAGGAAGTTCAGGCTGTTGTAGCAAGCCTGACGGCTTTTGATGCTCAGCTTTGACTTGCGCACATGTCAAGCATTTAGCTACATGGGTGGCTACAGACTTTTTCAAGCCTATCCACCAATAATTTGCCCTTAGATCCTGGGTAGCTGATGGCAAATTCTTAATCGTTGCCTAATTAGGGTTGCGGCATTTAATACGTAAGCAATATGAACCGTCTTTCTTATTTAAAAAAATATCAAACCCTCAGAAGATTGAGTCAGGCTTTATGTGCCTGTGTTTTAAAACCTACTAAGTCAAGGTTTCGATTTTTCCATAATTGATATGGAGTTTTCATAATACTCCAGCCCACGGCGGGATACAAATCTTAATTCTACCATGCCTTCCAGGAGGTAAGCAGGGAAAACTTATGAGAAGATAATCAAGACGCAAGGAGGCTACAAAGATTTTCCATATCTCAGGCTCCAGTTCGTCCATCATTGCTCGTGTCAAATAAGTGACACCTTTATGTTATAAGTCCATGAATTCCTTATTCGGGAACATTTACTTGGAAAAATTCCATTTTGGATATCTTCTTTGAATACTACTAGTCGACTTTAGTACAATATGATCATTGGGATATCTTAGGGGTTCCATGTATTAAACCTCCATGCTGATCAGACATGGAAATAATCTATGGGACACACTAGGATACGCCAATCCTCAAATGGCACTTTTATCAAACATAGTTTGGCATTCGCAGGCGATAGAAAACAATGAGAAAAATAATTAAAAGAACATATGTTGTCGTACTCTAGGCAAAGAAAATACTTTGATTTTTCGGAAGGATTCCTTGCCGATCTAGAAGAATCGGTTACTATGGTTTCCTTGGTAGTTATACCTTGTGGATTATAATAAAAATTTTTGCTGAGTTTATGGTTCATGAAGATTTATTATTGCCTGTATTAAAAACAGGACACTTAGCAGAAGTTATCATTTATAAATGATAAGGAAGTTTATTGTACAAGTGCTTATATTTAATCAATAATGGAAGTTTCACAAACTAGGCACCTAGCTCAGTTGGCTAGGCGCGCGAAAGGGTGCGGCCTAGACCCGGGTTCGATTCCGGGGACGGCCAATTCCACCATTTTTTTGTGTTTAATATTTATTAATCGTACGGATACGTGTAATTACGAGGGTTGTCTCATAAGGAGTCTTGATAATTAATTGCTTCTTATCACCCACGATATGGGCTTGATTTTTCGAGGCAACCAATCGATTTTTATCACTTTATTGAGTCCTTATATTTAACGAAACTAGGACATCGGAAAAATGATTCCTTATGGATATAAAACATCCATCTAATAGTGCTGAAGCAGTCTCAGAGGTATACAGGCTTTTTATTAAGCCTGTACTCGCTCTCTTTCTCAGATTTCTGGGAGTTATCCTCCTTCTTTGGTTCATCCTTCATATTTGAAGTGCGAACATAGCTCTCCTCATGAGTAATTTAACATGGTTTTGAATGAGATTTAGAGCGAGAAGTATTTAGCTCTTTGTATTGTCTCATGACCTTTTCCATGGTCCTTCCAATTGCTGCGTCAACCACAGCCCGAAGATTAACTCCATTAATATTGAGGTTTACGTGTGTAGTTTTATCAACTTTCGTCGCCTTAATAGTGTTGCGACTTTCGTCTACCTCACCCGAGTTTTCCATACTCGAAACTTGGTACCAATCACCAAGATTTGCCCATTATTAGTCATCATCCTGATGACCTGACTTACATTAGCCACGACATTCATAAACCGTATGGGCTATTATGTTCCGAACATTCATAGTGAATGTTATTTTGAACGTAATTCCATTATATTTAGCCTAGGTCACAACTTGACCGTCAATGGCATTCAAAGTTTGGAGCGAGTCCAATACTTGCTTGACAGGGGACCATAATGTCACAACTGTCTTTGTCACAAGTACGATTATAAATAGCTCAAAGGCTAGCCTTTCATGACTTCGGTTATATATTTTTATACATATATGGTATAGAAGCTTGTCGCGAGGGACGTAGAAAATATGGCATAAAGCCCAGTCATGAAGGACATAAATGATTATACTGCACGAAGGCCTTGTCACAAAGGACATTTAGATATGGCACAAATGGCCTTGTTATAAGGACATTCATCAATCTGGTACAAAGGCATGTCACCATGAATGTTAACATTTAATATGTTAGCTTGTCACGAATGACAAATTTTAGCGCATAGGCTTGTCATGAATGACTTTAAAACATGACTCGATGGTCTATCATCAAGGACCTTAATTTATTAGCCGCAACCTTATTAGATTAGGGCTTCCAGGTTTGAATGTGGTTCTTCACCTTTGGACAGGGAGTCATAGACTACAACTGTCATCGTCTTTGAAAGACGATTCCTTTGGCAGAAAAGTAAGCCAAATCAACATCACTAATGGACGTTTATATATAACCATCGTATCTAATGATATTAGTCATGATCGCATCGATCATATTGACTATTAGGTTTGGGTATAATCACACCATTCTGAACAGGGGATCGTAAAGATCACTACTATCTTTGTCTTACCGACGCTAGAATAAAGTATAGCCCGTAGGCATTTCATCTCGAGGGATGTTAATATTATGATCATCATACTGATGATACTAGTCAGGATCGCACATAGCTCACCCCCTTGGGCAAAGAATCATAAAAGATTACAATTTCCTTGTCTCAGTTGGACGATATAATATAGCCCTTAGGCAAAACATCATTAAGGATGTTAAAATTTTTAATCATCGTATTGATGATTTTTGTCATGATCGCATTGATCATATCGACTATTAGGCTTGAGCATAGCTCACTACCTTGGACAGGGAATCGTAAAGATCACAATGTCTTTGTCTCAAATGGACAATATATTATAGCCCGTAGGCAAGACATCACTAAAGGATGTTAAACAATATGATCATCGTATTAGATGATATTAGTCATGATCGCATTGATCATATAGACTATTATGCTTGGACATAGTCCAACATTTTAGACAGGAGGTCAAAGACCACCACTGTCGTTGTCTTATCGGACAACACGTTTAGTCCGTAGGCACTTCATCACTAACGGATGTTCATAATATGATCATCTTAGAGGATGATATAGGCCATGATTCCTAATTCACTAGGCTAGATATGGGAATTGGAGGAATCCAATATAAGGATGACTGTTGTGATTTTCTCGAATCACATTTGTCGAGGGTGCTAACACGTTCTTAGATGTTAACAAGGATCTGAATCCCTTGAGTAGGTTTCACCATCTTGGCCGCGTAGGCTAGGTTTCACCTTTAAGATTTCCTGTTAAAAATGCATACTGACAGGGAAGGAAGGATGTTTATTTTATTCAGGATTTTTATCATAAATCCTAATTCATAAGTTAATAATAATAGCACAGATGGCCTAGTCGCGTAGACAAGTTAAATTTATAAGCCATGATTTCAGAGAATCGCGGCATTAAGGTTTGAATCAAAGTTCATTACCTTTTCCTGACAGGGAGCTGTAGGCTGCCACTGTCTTCAGTCTCAGAGGACATTAACTATAGCCCGTAGGCACTTCCCTTTTAAGAGATGTTTATTACTAAATTGCCCCTTAGGGAAATTCATTAACCATGGTAAACAGAGACCATATTTGGTTAATTTATTAATCATATTTATTTAGGATTTCTATTATAATTTATCCTAATTATAAAACATTAATAGTTTTATTAGTGGCACCCAATGGCCTGGTCACATGGACATTTATAAATTATAAGCTTATGATTTCAGAGAATCAAAGCATGTAAGTATATTGGCACAATAGGCCTAGTCACAAGGACAATTATAAATTATAAGCTATGATTTCAGAGAATCAAAGCCTTGAGGTTTGAACCTAGTTCATTACCTTTATCTGACAGGGAGTCATAGCTACCACTGTATTTTGGCTCATGTAGAAATGAGCAAGGCCCGTAGGCACTATATTACCACGTATGGTTAAAATATGATCATCTTAATTGATGACGTAAACCCAGGATTCAGGGATCATTAAACTGGGTTAGGAATCTTTTGAAGAATCCCATAAAAATGACGTGTGTGATTTTAAATGAATCACATCTGCCCGGAGTGTTAATATGTTTTAAGATGTTAACAGGGATTTGAATCTTTTAAACAGGTCTTACCATCTTGGCCCGGTCTTATAATTGACCCGAAGGCTAGGTTTCACACTTAAGATTCTTAATTTATAATTAACGCAGAACAATTTTAAATTGAGGTGTAAATATGGATCTGAATCTAAATTGAGGAACTGCCATTTTGGCCGGTCTTAATATGACCCGAAGCTAGGTCTTGCCCTTTTAGATTTTGCCATTTTATTATAATGGTAGATCTTGCAAAAAGGAAATATTATTTTTCCATTTATTTAATATTTCTTATTTAGAAGGAAAGTTTAAACTTAATCATTCCATTATATAAAAATAAAAGTATAAAGTTGCCCTAAGCGGGACTTAAAAGGAATAATGTGTCCTCGGAGGGACTGAAAGATAAATATGTCCTTATAAGGACTATTGAGGAAACGATTTTTAGCAAAGGAGTTTCTTCTTCATTCAATCCCTGAATGCTTTCTCCTTGGTTGCATGTCTCATCTTGGTCGCTGTACGAAGCTTAGCATTTCAAGGCTCCGGGTGTGGAGAATTCCTAGTTCAGCTTCCTCGCTTGGCGACGTATCCAATAATAATAAAAAATTGGAAGCAAAAATTTTCACATATTAGGATTAAGATTATTCCTATGTTAAGTCTAGACTCAGAAGTTTAGATATGTGCAATTGTGTAACTGAGATTAAACACAAAAGGCTAGTGTTTAATTCACTCAGAGTTGGCTCTGATACCAACCTGTCACACCCCGATTTCCACGTGTCACCGGTGGGCCCGGTGGGGGAGTATCGTGACGTGGTTGGCAACGTAATAGTCGAACAACACAATATAATAATGCACAGCGGAAGCAAATTTAAAATATAATACAACCGAATTTATTTATTGTAATCAAAGTCACAATATCCGGTGTTTATCCACAGTAGGATCGAACATAAAATGGAAACAATAGTTCAACAGACTTTTAGGCATCTTAAGCTTGCGAGACTTCTACTGATGCTAAGGAGAAATATCCAGCCAATTTCGTATAGTACCTGCATTTAGCCTTTTTGGAAAATACGTCAGTTTACACTGGTAAATACATTCAACTGACTCATTTTGAAAATGGTTTAAAGAAAATTGATTTGGATGCACGTGGCACAAAATATCTTTTATAATTTGATTAAAATGCACAGAGGCAAAATTAATCTTTTTAACTTGGGAGAATTATTTAATATTATAATCCTGTGAACGAATTACATGTTACTTATGCGTTCAGTAGCCCGGATCTAGTCCGGGTTAAAGATCAATAGACACACCACATCATTGAGTTATACACGGACGGTGTACGCCTACACCCCGTGCTCAGGTCGTGGCCAATCTCGTAAGATGATGCCAAGGATATCCGGGACATGGTCATTAACCCCCCAAAGGCTGTAAAGTAAACAAGACTGTTTAAACGAGCCGATCAAATTATTCAACTACCCACTAAGCGTGGAGATTTGATGCCCGATCAAGCGGTATGCTATATACCGTAACCCAAGCCCGTATAGGGAAAATAAGTTAAAAGTATTTACCTGAGCTAAATATAAATTCAATCCCAGCCGTATATCAAATCAGCAAGTATAGATAGCTTTTACTGGGCTCCTAATCTGGAACGAAGGTTTTTAATAACCTATTAGAATCCTAACGGGTCTTTAATTAAGCTTAAGCTTAGACCGGCTAGTTTCAAAGATACGGTTCGTACGCACGATTAAGCGAAGACCGGATAGAATGTGATTTAGACCCGACAAGTTTGAAGACTTGTTTAATGTGGGTTTATTATTCACATTCTGGATTTTGAGATAAAACCGATAAGGTTTGACCCGTTTCGGCTAATTTATGTAAACTTGTTACATAAACCGAACCGAACGCGAAATAAGCGTAACGGGTATCCGTAAGAGCTATATACAGGTTTCCTAAGTTAATATGCTTCAAATATGTTGTGACATCAGTAGGATGTCTTTCATTATGCCCGAAATGAATTTAGACACAAACTATGCCCCGTATGGGTAGTTTGGTCATTTTAAAGGTTGTAAAAGAGTTTAAATGTTTAACTGAGTTACAGATCTGATGTATACAGCAAACATACTCAATTTGATAAGTTATATCAGTAGGCTAAAGCATACATGTGAAATTTATCACTTATAACCAAACTATGCACCGAAGGGGCATTTTGGTAATTTCACATAAGCCGAAAAGCTCAAAACTGAAGTCTGAGTTTATCAACCTTTGCTTACTGTTAAAATATCATAATTTGCCTCATATATCAGTAGGTATCAACCCGGGTATGTTCAATATGATTTTAAAACATACTATGCGTTAAAAACGCTAAATAAGGCGATTAAAGGCCATTTCCGGGTTTGATACTTAAATCTGATATTTTTATATTTCCAAAAGGCTTAAAATAATTTATTTATCATATGTGATCAGTAGCAAAAGGTTTGGAGTCGTTTAGATAAGTAAAACTCATTTTATGGCCCGTAAGGGCAAAACCGACAATTACCGGATTAAGCCTACGACTACTAGTTATGCTCAGCCTAAAATTAATTAAAAATCTTTAAAAATCTCAAAATAATATATCATATCAGTGGGTATTAAGTTTGATACCAAAAAGTAGGCTTAACTAGGCTATACGCTAATTACGCCGTTTTATTAACATAAAGCTTTAATTTTGCAATATTGAGCATAACTCTTAATCTATAAGTCAAACTGATGTCAAACTTTGCATACAAGTTTATATATCAGTAACTAAGGTTTCTACACTTTTACATTTTCATAAATCATGTTTTAAGGTAATAAGGGCATAACGGTCAACATATGAGCAATTAACGGAAATATGCATATTAATTGGATAACTAGTGAACCAAGGTGTGTAATCACAGAGGGTTGTTCTAACAAGTAACCTAATCCAATTTAAGCTCTGAGGCATTTCTAAAACATACCTAAACGGGTCAGAACTGAAAGTCAAAGTGAAAGTCAAACTATGTGACTTTCGGTTCCGAACCGGGTCTAAACAGGAAATAGTCGGGTTGAACATGTTTGGACATGTTCTTACACTTATTACTAAGTTATAACAATGATCAAACAGGTTGTATATGTTCTAGATAGCTAATTATGCATAAATGACATTTTAAGCATCCTGTTGACTTTTTAATTATCAGTTTGACCCGACTTTTGACCTGGTTAGAGTGGTGATCAGGGGAAACCCTTTTGAGGTTTTATTACCCACATAAATACCAACTCATAACTACTTTTAATTCGAGATATGACTGAGCCATTATTGACTAATCTCGAAGTCAAACCGTAATTACGACGGTTTGACTTTTAGCTAATATATTAAGCTAAACTCAATTAGAGAAGGACAAGAACACTTACTGAAGTCCTATGCACGACTTAAGATCAAATGGACCTCCTTGAGAGCTCCAGGAATGATCAGATTGCAAGGAAATTTGGTGTGAGGAACTTGTGTGCATAAGGGAGCCTTTTATAGTGAATTATACACCACAATTTGTTGACACCTAGCTCTATGATCAACCACAACCATCCAACATGTGTCTCTAGGGTCTAGGACTGTTTAGGGGCCGCCCATGTTGCATTAAAGTCGTTAAAAGATCGAATTTCCGCATTTAAAGGCTGCTGTCCATGTTTTCTGCTTCTGGGCACCTGAGGCGGCCCGCCTCCTGATTGACATAACCGTACGCGGGCCGCATGGGCCTGCGTTTCAGATTTTTAATTTTTATTTAATGCAAAGTTGACCCTTTGTTTATTTGAAAGGGCAATCAAGCTTTTTAATTGCATTTTGACCCCTTTATCTTTACCCACAAGGGCTTTAGGACTTATACCCACTTTTCCAAGTCCTCGAACACTTCCGGTTAACCCGAAAAGCCTTAACTTTCAACGTTAACACTTTAACCCCTCGCTCACGAATTTGATCATAACTTTCTCATACGATAACGAAACTTTATGAAATTTTAATCGTGCATTCTAGTGAGCATAATTTATATTTACAAAGCTACGGGTTTGTCAAAAGATCACTCAGAGGTATATCTTTAACATGTTGACACATTTGACCCCTGTAGTTTGTAATCTCTCACTTTTAGCTTCGTATGATCCATGATTTATTCGTTTGATGTTATGAACATCATGTAGGGTTATTATGAAGTATATTTATCCACTGTTGACACTTAGAATCCGTATAATCACATACTTTCCATGTTTTTCAACTTTAGTCCTTTTATAATATTCTTTCACACGTTCAACTTTATGACACGTGTCAACACATTATAGGACGTGAATTTTCGAGGTGTTACATAATAATACCGGTGTAACTTAAATATTTATTTGTGAGGGCGTTGGTATTATTTTGGAGTCGTTACTTTTTAGTGTGTACGAGTTATATTATTTTTACCCTAAAAATAATATATGTGTAGTTCACAAAATAATCATAAAATCAAACAAGCGTTTTACTATGAAATATATATTCTAAATATATATTTAACAAGTTTTATTTACGAAAATCCACCTCCGAATACTTGGTTATTTTACAATAAAAATCATGGCGAAATTTGTTTGGGAAAACATGTAACACCTGTGCCTCCACGGCCATCAAACAAATGCCAAACCAATGAAATAATGTATTTCATACTTTGGACTTGTATGAATATGTGTATCTTTTGCACATATCGACTCATGTTCGATTCCAAACTCTAAATCGCTTTCTGGAAGGTTATACGCGCACCGATGCGTAAATATAACCAGTTTAATGCAACAAACACTCCGGAATAGTGACATAGGCTTAACATACCTTAAATAGCCCTTACATAACTTAGAAATAAGTTTTGAAGGCTTTGGTATGGCAAAAACAAGCTAATTCGCTTACAGGGACTAAAGTTGACAAACTGCGAAAGTATGCCAATTTGAACTGTAACAGACATTCCGGAACATGACCATAAGTTAAACATACCATAAATATCCTTTACATAGCTTAGAAATAGGCTTTGAGGTGTTCGGTATGCTAAAATAAACTTTTGTGTCATTCAGGGACTAAAAGCGTCAAAAAGTGCACAAGTTTGCATTTTCGCGCATAACTTACGTTCTGAATACATCCGGACATCCAAAAATTTATGTAAGCATGACTACATTATATTTTAGTGTTCGCCATAAGAAAAATCCATTCGTCGCGTCATTTGGATCGTTTTTCGCGCTTATGCGTATTCCGTCGTAATTAACCGAACATCGCAATCGTACGACCAAACGAACCGACATCCGAGATATTTTTGAGCACATTTTAAGTTCCCTATACTTTAACTTCATTTTAGAGCTTTGAAATGGGGTTAACGGGCCTTAAACGTGTCAAAAATGGGCTGATTGCACTGCAGGGACCAAAACTGTAAATCTTCCAAAGTTGTTACCTTACGGACCTCAACATTGGCAGCTTTACGGTCCGTAAGGAAACTCCCAGACCAGATTCAATGTTTTTAACAGCAGGTCCCACCTGTTCGATTCTCAACCACACATTCTCAATCGTCTAGTCAGCGGATAAGAACCAATTTCCAGCCACCATAAGCTTCCGACAAGTGTACGCCTTGGATTCGATCACGTACTACGAGAAACGATCCTAACGGTGGACCGTTTACTATAAATACCCAACCCCCCTTCCATTCAAAACCCACCAAATCTGATCCAAATGCTCTAAGTTGAGGCCTTCGCTTCATACCTGAGCTACTCGATCACGATTCACTAGCGGGGACCCTTCGTAAGTATTCTTTCGTTCTTTTCCTTATTTTTACTGCTTTTCGAGTCATAAAGTCAAACTTTGTTTGACTTTCAGCGTTGACCAGTAATGGTCAATGCGAAGTTCGTTAGAACTTCGCAACGTGATTGTAATCACGATGGTCATAGTCCCTTGGGACTATGCCTACTGATTACCACGTTGTCTAGGGTCGTAGGGTAGGCGATCTAATAAATCGCCTATACCTTCGAACCCGACCCAGTTTGGTCGATCATTAGGATCCGACCAAATACATTAGGTGACCCTAGTATAGGGCATAACCTTCCGAGGTTATACCCTATGGTCACATCGTTTAAGTAGTTGTATGATAGGTAGTTTATATGCCTTAGGTAAATTACCAGAATACCCTTTTCATGTATAATTGGTAATTAAGCATATGTAACCTAAACCTTTGTCACGTAACTGATTATGTAATATGTTTAGGCATATAACACTTGTCATAGGGCTAGTTAGGCGGTCCGAACGCGTTTCACGCGCACGACACGTTAAGGTAACATATGTTACCTTAATGGGTCGCGATGGGTCGATAATACTTAGGTTAAGTTTCATTTAGTATGTAGGCTTTGTTAAACCATATCATATGAGTTCCTACACTCATTTGGTTTACAAACCCTCCTGCTACCCAGTCTCCCGATTTAAGTCCGGTGTATTTAAATAGTTTTAGATTGCCGACGGATTCCGTGCTCTCTCTAGCTTTGTTTGGTTGTTGTTCAAGACCTCCAAGCATCCTCAGGCGAGTACATTTTCCCCTATTTTACTGTTTTCAATTGTTTTGGGGTGACTCATATGTGCTAAATGTTTTCGATGTTATAACGATGATTTCAAAAACAATTAAGGCGATTTATACAAAACTAATAACGATTTCAATAAAGTGAACAAACTTGTTGGTTGTGTTTACATAACAAATGACATTCATTAGCAATGATCAAGCCGACCAGTATTAGGTTATGGTACCATAGGATCTGACAAATCCCGTTAGTTACTACACCCGTAGTTATGTGTGGGTGTTGTGGGTAGCGACTGAATCTGAAATTGTTAATTTACTCTTTGGTAAGGGTTTATTAATGCGAAATGTTAATTTACTCTTTGGTAAGGGTTTATTAATGCGAGATGTTAATTTACTCTTTGGTAAGGGTTTATTAATGCGAATTGTTAATTTACTCTTTGGTAAGGGTTTATTAATGCGAATTGTTAATCTATCCTTTGGTAAGGGTTTATTAATGCGAATTGTTAATCTATCCTTTGGTAAGGGTTTATTAATGCGAGTCAAAAAGGTTTGAATGTTATTAGCGAGACGACCATTTAAGTAGTTTCACGACCTAAAACGAATTAAACGATTTACGATTAGGGTTTCACATGATGTTTTAACGATTGGGTAACGATTGGGTAAACGATTGGTTTCAAAGCGATATACGATATTATTCATTTATACATATTACATGATTTACATTTGGGCATGAACATTTTACATTGTTTGGTTTGGTTTGATTAAGTGATTAAGTAACGATGCGTGTGTAATATGATACAAGCATGGTGGATACGCCGCTGGTACTTCCTATATATAAGTGTTTGTATGGTATTACATATTGTAGCGTTATTTGAATCATTTCAGTTTGAGACATAGAACATTTTATACAAGTAACATACTTTTCACAAGACATTTATTTACAAACAACTTATCTTATACAAACTCATTTTACATGGTTATTCATTTAATCATGCATTATTCTTTTATTTATACATATCACCTGAATTTATCATTGTTTTTCAAATAATTTACTAAAACAAATGTTTTTGGGTTAAGAGTCATGGCTACGAGGTTTTACAAATTATAACCCGCTTGATTTGAGTTGGTTAATTAAGTTGCAATATTATACTCTTTTCAAAACAAGGTTTTTAAATAAAGTATTGCAACGTCTAAACTAGCCATGATTTCGACACTCCTACAAAACCTATGTACTCGCCAGCATTTCTTTGCTGACCTCGTTTTCACATATGTTTCAGGTATGTTGGATGATATCGATTGATAAGATGCATGCTCACATAGGACTGGACAAGGCCTTAGTGACTCAATAACAATGATAGACTATGTTTAAATAGTGTTATTAGATTTCCAGACGATGTAATTACTCAATGTTTAATAAAACGAAACACTTTTGATATCCATGGTTATGAAACATTAATTCTGTTGCAACACGCCCCGATGTTTCCGCCGCGATTTGTTGTTTTACGCGGTCGGGGTGTGACAGAAAAGATGGTATCAGAGCCAATGGTTATAGGGAATTAGGTTATTAGTAATTAGTAATGCTTTGACCTAGTCTATAACCTTCTTAGGACCCTAACGCGAGTTTACTTGCGTTTAGTCATAAAACAATACCGTCACCTATCCTTAGGCGACGACCACAACAAGAACATAAATTTCAAAACCGCTTTGAAAACTAATCATCTGTTCTAGGATGATTGATTACTAGGTTTTGAACCCTCTATTGTAAGGTTTTGAACTCTCTATTATATGGTTTTGAACCTCTTTGAGTTTTCAAAACTTCGTCAAGGTTTTGGGTTTTAAATAATGTGAACACGTGCAAACTGGAAGGGTGAATGCCTGTATTCTGGGTTTTCTGTCTAGGCAAGCACTTCGTATACATCTCATCAGACGCGAGACCAGTTGTGCTTACCTGGGAATTCTTGGGATGAGTGTTCACTTATAGGCGAGCATGTCTTCGCGATACATTATTTTTGACCCATTTACTTTGATCAGTCACCGTCTCATTTGTTTGCCTTAGGTAACAAACCAATGATCGCAATCTTCATGCGTTATCATTCTGTTTTGATTGTCCAATAATCTTTCACCTGTTTCTCCCTATGCCTTTCTTTTTCTTCAAGAATGTCTCTTCATCACGATGACACCCAGATATCTGAGCAAGCAGCCAAATTAGCTCAGCGAATAGGCGAAGTAGCCCTGAAGACTGTTGAATTAGCTACTGCCATGTATCATCTCCAGGATGAAGCCACTCAAGAGTCACCAAGACAGGCAGGACCTAGTCAGGTGACAGCACCATCAGCCAAGAAACCAATCGAGGAATCAAAGACCATGGATGAACGATCCCCTAAGAAGTCAAAGAAGCGAAAGGCTTCTCAGAGCTTCGCCATGGTCGCTCACAATGGTAAAGCAGTCCCCAACCAACCAGCTCAACCCCCTACTAGGTGTGTATGGCTTTTCCTATGATACCTACATCAAGGAACTATGTACCTTACAAACTACTCTTGTGATTTCTCTCTCTCAAATGATTTCTCATGATTCCCTCGAAAATTTTAAGTACTCGTTTCACTCTAAGAAACAAAGTACAGAAAATTAAGTGACATTATGAGTAATCGTGCTTTTCGCACATCTGTGCCTTTAAATCCTTGGTTAGATAACTAAGGGTATTTTCAAATCTCATACCCATTACGTTTTGATTTTTCAACATACACAGTACCAGTATTTCAAAACAATCTTCATGATCTCAAAACATTTCATATAGTTTGAAAACAATTTTTCTAGATGCATTGTCTGTGTTATTTCAAAAACATTGGCCATGTTATCAAAACCAACCTTTCAAATTTCAAAATATTTCATATAGTCTGAAGACAATATTAACACAATACATTTTCTGATCAAGTGCATGATTTCGAAAAGCATCATTCATGTCTTTCAAAAACCTTATACATAATTTCAAAATTCATCTCGCATGATTTTAAAACATTTTAGTAAATATATCTACCTAATACACCTACTTTATGATTTCAAAAAGTATTATATATAAGGTTTCAAAAACGTTAAACACATTTTTCTTAAAAGAACCCCATGCATAGTTTTCAAAAATATTTTCCTCATACATTGACTTAACCTTCAAATTCCGCTTCATATGTCGCCTTGGCATATCTAGCATCTCAATTTCATAAGCTTTTTACATCATGTTTTGACCTAAGCACATCCAGTGCAAGGTTTCAAAACATCTTCAACTTCTAAAATCCATAAGGGATCTTTTTATCTTCACAATTAGATCCTTGTGGATGATCATCATTCAAATCTGAGTCCTTAATTGGATTCCTTATGTACCTGAATTCGAACATTTCGGTTCCTTATAATCGAAATCGAATTTTTCTTTTAAAGATCTTTCTATCCTTATAGTTAGATTCTTGATAACGTTTAAAGTACCAAATGAAATCCACGGAATGGATTCCTAGTGTGCTTTAAATGCATGTACGCAATTTACAAGACAAATTAACAAACAATTTTGTGGTTATATGATATGTGTTTATGTGTTCTCCTCTATGATTTTTGTGTTTTTGTATACTCTGGATATTCGTTATCCAAATCCTCGCAGGATCTTTTCATATCTTCATATGAGAGATTCGTAGCAGGATATTCAAAAGGTACTACCTTAAATCCTTAATGGGCTTCTATGTAATAGTTAAGACCCTTGGATTATATAGTACTGCTCCATGATTCATTAGAGACCCTTTAGTGGTCTAATCAAAAAGATTGATTCACAATTTGGTTAAAGAACGACATCTAGTGATGTAGCTGGACAGACTCCTTGATAGTCTATTTAAATCATTTATTGATTTAGTCTAAAGGACTCTATGGCGGTCTAAGTCACGCTCATCACAGGATTGTTCATTTGGTTTTACCCTACACATTATAAAATAGACTGTGTGAACTGTGCAAGGAATTCTCTAATTATGGATGCGCACATAATTATGAAATTTAGTGCATAGGAACCCAGTAAGATTTATTATGTGTAAGAACCGATAGTGACAACAATAACGAAATGAGAACGATGTAATGGAGGCATGGTGGACGCACCAATGACGCTTCATATACTTGTATATAAGTGTCCCTCTTACATTGCAAACATAATGTTATTAAGGTTACTAGAAGTTCAAGAACCCTAACCAATGTTATTTGATCTTTTCAACTTCATGTTTTAAACTCTCACAAGTTTCCTCTAAATAAATTTCGGGACGAAATTTCCTAAAGTAGGGGAGACTGTAACACCTGTGCCTCCACGGCCATCAAACAAATGCCAAACCAATGAAATAATGTATTTCATACTTTGGACTTGTATGAATATGTGTATCTTTTGCACATATCGACTCATGTTCGATTCCAAACTCTAAATCGCTTTCTGGAAGGTTATACGCGCACCGATGCGTAAATATAACCAGTTTAATGCAACAAACACTCCGGAATAGTGACATAGGCTTAACATACCTTAAATAGCCCTTACATAACTTAGAAATAAGTTTTGAAGGCTTTGGTATGGCAAAAACAAGCTAATTCGCTTACAGGGACTAAAGTTGACAAACTGCGAAAGTATGCCAATTTGAACTGTAACAGACATTCCGGAACATGACCATAAGTTAAACATACCATAAATATCCTTTACATAGCTTAGAAATAGGCTTTGAGGTGTTCGGTATGCTAAAATAAACTTTTGTGTCATTCAGGGACTAAAAGCGTCAAAAAGTGCACAAGTTTGCATTTTCGCGCATAACTTACGTTCTGAATACATCCGGACATCCAAAAATTTATGTAAGCATGACTACATTATATTTTAGTGTTCGCCATAAGAAAAATCCATTTGTCGCGTCATTTGGATCGTTTTTCGCGCTTATGCGTATTCCGTCGTAATTAACCGAACATCGCAATCGTACGACCAAACGAACCGACATCCGAGATATTTTTGAGCACATTTTAAGTTCCCTATACTTTAACTTCATTTTAGAGCTTTGAAATGGGGTTAACGGGCCTTAAACGTGTCAAAAATGGGCTAATTGCACTGCAGGGACCAAAACTGTAAATCTTCCAAAGTTGTTACCTTACGGACCTCAACATTGGCAGCTTTACGGTCCGTAAGGCAACTCCCAGACCAGATTCAATGTTTTTAACAGCAGGTCCCACCTGTTCGATTCTCAACCACACATTCTCAATCGTCTAGTCAGCGGATAAGAACCAATTTCCAGCCACCATAAGCTTCCGACAAGTGTACGCCTTGGATTCGATCACGTACTACGAGAAACGATCCTAACGGTGGACCGTTTACTATAAATACCCAACCCCCCTTCCATTCAAAACCCACCAAATCTGATCCAAATGCTCTAAGTTGAGGCCTTCGCTTCATACCTGAGCTACTCGATCACGATTCACTAGCGGGGACCCTTCGTAAGTATTCTTTCGTTCTTTTCCTTATTTTTACTGCTTTTCGAGTCATAAAGTCAAACTTTGTTTGACTTTCAGCGTTGACCAGTAATGGTCAATGCGAAGTTCGTTAGAACTTCGCAACGTGATTGTAATCACGATGGTCATAGTCCCTTGGGACTATGCCTACTGATTACCACGTTATCTAGGGTCGTAGGGTAGGCGATCTAATAAATCGCCTATACCTTCGAACCCGACCCAGTTTGGTCGATCATTAGGATCCGACCAAATACATTAGGTGACCCTAGTATAGGGCATAACCTTCCGAGGTTATACCCTATGGTCACATCGTTTAAGTAGTTGTATGATAGGTAGTTTATATGCCTTAGGTAAATTACCAGAATACCCTTTTCATGTATAATTGGTAATTAAGCATATGTAACCTAAACCTTTGTCACGTAACTGATTATGTAATATGTTTAGGCATATAACACTTGTCATAGGGCTAGTTAGGCGGTCCGAACGCGTTTCACGCGCACGACACGTTAAGGTAACATATGTTACCTTAATGGGTCGCGATGGGTCGATAATACTTAGGTTAAGTTTCATTTAGTATGTAGGCTTTGTTAAACCATATCATATGAGTTCCTACACTCATTTGGTTTACAAACCCTCCTGCTACCCAGTCTCCCGATTTAAGTCCGGTGTATTTAAATAGTTTTAGATTGCCGACGGATTCCGTGCTCTCTCTAGCTTTGTTTGGTTGTTGTTCAAGACCTCCAAGCATCCTCAGGCGAGTACATTTTCCCCTATTTTACTGTTTTCAATTGTTTTGGGGTGACTCATATGTGCTAAATGTTTTCGATGTTATAACGATGATTTCAAAAACAATTAAGGCGATTTATACAAAACTAATAACGATTTCAATAAAGTGAACAAACTTGTTGGTTGTGTTTACATAACAAATGACATTCATTAGCAATGATCAAGCCGACCAGTATTAGGTTATGGTACCATAGGATCTGACAAATCCCGTTAGTTACTACACCCGTAGTTATGTGTGGGTGTTGTGGGTAGCGACTGAATCTGAAATTGTTAATTTACTCTTTGGTAAGGGTTTATTAATGCGAAATGTTAATTTACTCTTTGGTAAGGGTTTATTAATGCGAGATGTTAATTTACTCTTTGGTAAGGGTTTATTAATGCGAATTGTTAATTTACTCTTTGGTAAGGGTTTATTAATGCGAATTGTTAATCTATCCTTTGGTAAGGGTTTATTAATGCGAATTGTTAATCTATCCTTTGGTAAGGGTTTATTAATGCGAGTCAAAAAGGTTTGAATGTTATTAGCGAGACGACCATTTAAGTAGTTTCACGACCTAAAACGAATTAAACGATTTACGATTAGGGTTTCACATGATGTTTTAACGATTGGGTAACGATTGGGTAAACGATTGGTTTCAAAGCGATATACGATATTATTCATTTATACATATTACATGATTTACATTTGGGCATGAACATTTTACATTGTTTGGTTTGGTTTGATTAAGTGATTAAGTAACGATGCGTGTGTAATATGATACAAGCATGGTGGATACGCCGCTGGTACTTCCTATATATAAGTGTTTGTATGGTATTACATATTGTAGCGTTATTTGAATCATTTCAGTTTGAGACATAGAACATTTTATACAAGTAACATACTTTTCACAAGACATTTATTTACAAACAACTTATCTTATACAAACTCATTTTACATGGTTATTCATTTAATCATGCATTATTCTTTTATTTATACATATCACCTGAATTTATCATTGTTTTTCAAATAATTTACTAAAACAAATGTTTTTGGGTTAAGAGTCATGGCTACGAGGTTTTACAAATTATAACCCGCTTGATTTGAGTTGGTTAATTAAGTTGCAATATTATACTCTTTTCAAAACAAGGTTTTTAAATAAAGTATTGCAACGTCTAAACTAGCCATGATTTCGACACTCCTACAAAACCTATGTACTCGCCAGCATTTCTTTGCTGACCTCGTTTTCACATATGTTTCAGGTATGTTGGATGATATCGATTGATAAGATGCATGCTCACATAGGACTGGACAAGGCCTTAGTGACTCAATAACAATGATAGACTATGTTTAAATAGTGTTATTAGATTTCCAGACGATGTAATTACTCAATGTTTAATAAAACGAAACACTTTTGATATCCATGGTTATGAAACATTAATTCTGTTGCAACACGCCCCGATGTTTCCGCCGCGATTTGTTGTTTTACGCGGTCGGGGTGTGACAAAACAAGTCAAAAATATATTTATAAACACTTGTCACAAAAATATTCTAAGTGTTATATGTCTGGAAAAATTTCGCCAGAGTTTCCTCTGTAACTGGAGGTGGCCACGCTTACTAGCGTATCATTTTCTTTTTAAAATTCAACCAACAACTTTTCAACCATCAATATTCAATATTCAAACATCAACTAGTCAAAAATAAGTATAGATCGCAAACACATGAACTTGTAAGTCGTGTAAAATTATGTAGTAACCTTCCAACATTTTTAATAGATCTTGTTTTCTTTAAAAACATGTTTAACTTCTTAAAAACTTTGTTTTCAAAGAATATGTTGTTTTACAACTTCTAGTCAAAAATTACGGAAATATTTCTTTGTTAAATCCTTTTGTTACACAAGTGTTTACACACTTGTTTGTTCACAAAAACACCTTTAGTTTATGAAAGATCCGGCTTCAAAATAAGACTTGTATATTTTACTTGGTTCTTCGAAAATATCACTTGTAGATCTTTAGATCTACTAGTTTAAAACTCTATTTTACAAAAAACATCAACTTTACACAAGTTTATGTTTATGTATGGAAGGGTTTGTCATCTTGTATCTTCTACCCTTAACATATTGCTAGTTCATGTTCCATGAACACGATCTAGCGTGGTTAGATGACGATCCGTTCCATTACTAGCAACCATCAACATAAAATAACCATAACTAAACAAGATTCACAAGTTTTACACCATTATTTACCCTTTAACCAACAAGTTTATCATTCTTACAAGACTTTATGCTTTGATCTTAAGTGTTCTCGAGTTTTAACCGTTAAACTTCTTATTAACCACTTTAATCATGAACAAGGAAGTGTTTAGAAGCACTTACTACTAGCTCAAGGCTAGGGAAGAATCAAAGCGAAAACTAGGTGGATAAAAGCGATGTAGTGAGGTCCTTGAGATTCCGTAAGCACCGGGTCTCCTCGTATGATCTCTAGCACCTTTGTGTGTATGAAAATAGCTTGAACAAGATTTGAAGGATGGTGAGGTGATGGTTGTGGTGTTCGGCCGATCCAAAGGAGAGGAGAGGGAGAGTAGTTTTTGTTTAAGTGTTGGTGAGAATGAAATGTGTAGTCTCTTGGTCTTATTTATAAACCATTTAACCTTATTAACCACCATATAATATGTTCACAAGATATTAAACATCCTCAAATAAAATATTCAAAAATTGTGTGGTGTGTCCCCACATGGGGACCGATTCGGTCAAGGGGGGGGGGTGGGGTTATGGTTCAATTTGAACTAGATAGTTAAGTGTTAGTTTGATTAGTTAGGAGTTTAAACTAGTTACTAGTGTGTAGTGTATTATAACGGGTGTTAGGGTGTTCGGGGACCCTAACTGGCTCAGAAAAGGAAAAACAATGTCATTGACAATATTTTTATGTTCCGGGTAAAGTCTGGTTGTTCGATTGGATACTGATCCGTTAAAGTGCTAAATAAGCATTTAAAGTGTCGTTAATATTAGTTTTAGTGACACAATGAATTCCCGACACTTTGGAGAGTGTCTAGTATTATTTTCCCATGTTTTTGCACTTTACTAGTTAACTTAAATGCTGAATTTTGTAATAAAGTGCAGGATTTTTGTAGTTAAAGCATGTTTTAGGCACATCCGGTCACTATAACTATCACCTAGTGACGCAGTTCTTACAATCCTTACATCCCTACACTCCCTACTAGTGTAGTAATCTATTCCCGGCTCATACTGGCCTCAGAGACAGTGTCTGTCTAGTGCTGGCTATGTCAGCATGTTTACTGGGTTATCCGTTTATTGTGCTAACTGTGCTTTTGTGCATCAAGGTTGTCACTGGTGTTTGTGTGTAAATAATAGAGTGACAGTAGTAAGGTATGATGCATGTATATGTATGTATCAGAAATCAAGAAACAGTTGAACCACAGTTGTAAGCAAGCACAGTAATTAAGCATTAGTCAAATATTAATTAATTGTACGGATACCTGGTTTTGTGAGGGTTGTCACATTAGTTGTAGGGAAAAGAAAATAATAGAAGGGCATAAAGGGAATCCTATATTTATGGATTTTCTCTCTCCACATGCAAGGCGCATGCCAATTCCCCCATCGATTTAAAACGTCCATAAATTTTTCATACGACATTTTTTTAGAAAAAAAAATTCACCATAATAACGAGCGTTTTTTATCTTTAATACGAGTACCATATTATCATATAAAAATAAAATAAAAAATTTCATTTTTTCTGGGGGTTTTTTTTTTTGCATTGTGTTAAAGGTTCAGGTCATTGTGTCTTTTAACTGAGTTTTGGTCAGTAGAGTTTTTATACATTGTGTTATTATCAAAACCTATAACACAATGTTAATTTGGGTTCTATCCATTGCGTTTTTATAAGAACCTATAACACAATAAATGACACAATGAAGATGGTGTTATATCTGGGTTTTCTATAAATTGTGTTATTAGTTCAGGTCATTGTGTTTAATATGTTATTCATTGTGTTTTAATATGTTGTTCATTGTGTTTTAATAATTTGTTCAATTTTTTATTATCTTTGTTCATTGTGTTTTAGTTTGTTGTGTATTGTGTTTTTAGTTTATTTTCCATTGTGTCTTCATCTGCTCTCCATTATGTCTTTTATTTGTTGTCATTAATTGTGTCTTTTATCTGTTGTCATCAATTGTGTTTTTATTTAGTCTGATACTTATTGTGTTATATGTTATCGCCATTGTGTTATACGTTATGGTCATTGTGTTTTAGTATGTTATCCATTGTGTATTTATCTGTTTTCATTGATTGTGTTTTTGATCTACTTTACATTGTGTTTTACATCATGTCCATTGTGTTATTATCAAAACCTATAACACAATGTTAATTTGGGTTCTATCCATTGCGTTTTTATAAAAACCTATAACACAATGAAGATGGTGTTGTATCTGGGTTTTCTATAAATTGTGTTATTAGTTCAGGTCATTGTGTTTAATATGTTATTCATTGTGTTTTAATAATTTGTTCAATTTTTTTTATTATCTTTGTTCATTGTGTTTTAGTTTGTTGTGTATTGTGTTTTTAGTTTGTTTTCCATTGTGTATTCATCCGCTCTCCATTGTGTCTTTTATCTGCTGTCATTAATTGTGTCTTTTATGTGTTGTCATCAATTGTGTTTTTATTTAGTCTGATACTTATTGTGTTATACCTTAATTGTTCATTGTGTTTTAGTATGTTGTCCATTGTGTTTTTATCTGTTGTCATTGATTGTGTTTTTGATCTACTTTACATTGTGTTTTACATCATGTCCATTGTGTAATATGCAACTGGGTTTTTGAATTTTTTTTGAAAAATATAACAATATGGTACTCATATTAAAGATAAAAAAACCCTCGATTTTATGGTATATTTTTTTAAAAAAACAAATGATGTATAAAAAAGTTACGGACGTTTAAAAATTGGGGGGGGGGGGGAAATAACATGTGACTTGCATGTGCATATTCTCTTTCATCTTGTATACAAAATTACCCCTTCCATTTAATTCCTCCTAGGACACTTGTCACTCTCTGGTGGCTTCTTACCCTTCTTATTTTTAAATACTTTGTATTATAACTCAACCCACTAGCTTACAACCCCGTGTATTACATGGGTTGAATAATGAAAAATGCAAATTATAAACTTATATAATCCTTATTAATGAAATGACTTATTTATATAAATTAGTAAAACAAAAGAACAATTATATTTTCGTTAATTGTACATATGATTTGATACTTTATCAATAATTATTGTTTATATCCAAATAATATATTTTATCTTAACAAATATATATGGTTAGGGTAAAATAAAAACTTCTACGAGTTGTGAAAACTTAGAGAACTCAACCTTACAAAAGGTTTTTTGAATTTTTTTACAGAGGGTGTGAATGAGCGGTTAGAGACTCAGGATGTTAAACTTTTTAATTTTGTATTCAAGTGGTTAAAACCGCTAAAACATAGGGACTCAAAAAGTAATTTACTATTAATTAAATTTGAAATTATACATCTGATCTCTAACTATATTAAATAATATTATACTTATTATATTATTTGATACATTTATATTTGTTACAGATAATTATTAATTAAATTTGAATTTATACATTTATCTCTAAATATATTAATTAATATTATATTATATTTTGTGTATAAAAATTAATATGTAATACTATTATTAAAAGGGAGAAGGCACCAGAGAGTGACACGCGTACAAAAAGACTTTTATTTATTAGTATAGGAAGATTTGTATAGATATAAATATACGCTGCCCGCCATCTGGCATCCCCATCCCATCACTTCCTGACGTCGCAGCTTATCTCGAAAACGGGTTCGCACCCAGCGTCGACAGTTGTTTAACATCAAACAATAGCCCGGTAAATTCACCTGCGGGCCTGAGCCCACAAGCGGCTGTTCTTAAGAAGAGACATCGGGACGTGTTTAGCAACCCTGCAGGCCAGGCTAGCCGAATGGATGATGTTTGGATTTCTTGATGCAAAATTGTATCGCGGAAATGTCATTTTTATTCCTTTTTTAATTTATTGTTAATCTGTGATCAACTGATCATTCTCAACCAACTGTAACCTTTTAGTGTTGTGAAACGTGAATTGCAAAACAACAAACAGATTATCTTTAATCAATACGTGTTGTTATTTACTTTAAAATAATAATAATAATAATAATAATAATAATTATCTATAATTAGGTAGAAGAGATTAAACTAAATAATATTTCGTATGAGATTATCTATAATTAATTAGAAGATATTAAACTAAATGATAATTATTCATAGAGTACATGACTTAATATGATGACAAGTGTCTCAAACATGATTTCTTTTATTATATAGTATAGATTAGTTGAGCCAATGTATCACACGGCTAACTAAGGGTGGTGGGTATGATTCAAACACTTTAGGGTGTTTGAATTTTCTCTATCCAATAATCTCATGCCATGTCAACTCCCCCTTTCACTTCCCATTTTCTACTCAAACACTAGGAATGATTCAAACACCAACTCAATTAAAAAAAATTAATTGGTTCTCTCCTCTCTCTCTCCTCCCTTTCTTCTTCACCTTCGGTGACTATACACCGATTTTGCATGTCCCCACTCACCGAAATCTGGCCAGCTTTCAAACACCGAGCGGTGATTCTAAATCCCCGAAGGGTTTACCGCATTCATACCGACCCCCTAACCTAGTATAGTTGTATAAAAAGGAATAATGGATTTTAATAGTTTTAACTATTAGCCGTTGGCTGACAACGATCCCAACTTAAAAAATAACTAATAGTGATCCCATCTTTTCACATATTATAAACAAATCTTTTCATGTATTATAAACAAATCAATATTTACTAACAAAACCATAAATTTTAAACCCTTATCATTTTCATTTTAGTAAAATTTAAAGAGGGTGTACAGTACCTCTTTTAATTGATTATTTTAAACTATATATATTTTTTCTTTATTTTTCTACATGAAAGAAAACTTTGATCTTTTCTTTTATTTACTCTAAGACCACCCGTAATGGGCGAGATTCCGGCGTGATTATCCTCCAATAACGTCCGAGCCCCCAACCCCTAGGGCGTTTTTCGGCGTGATTTACAAAAAAAACTTCCCGGCGTGATTCAAAACACGCCAATTCCACCGAGCCCCCACCAATCAAATCTATCTTCTTTAGGTTTGACCAATACCTTTTTTTTAGTTTTTTTTATTTTATTTAATTGTTTATACCCTTTTAACATAATGTCCACATCCCCACTACACCCATTTTAAAAAAAAAACGTCCAATAACGCCCCTTGCTGACTGTACTGCCACATGGCGGAAAATGCCCAAGGGTGGAGGCATTATTTACCCTTAGACCATGCGTAGTCGTTAGCCCAATAATGCCCCCACCATGGGGCGTTTTCTGGCATTTGACAGTCCAGTCAGCATGGGGGCATTATTGGACGTTATTGCAAAAGTGCCGTAGTGGGAATAATGCCCAATAACGCCCATGCAATCATTACACAATTATTTATTTTTTTTAATTTAAAACTTAAAATACTTCATTAATTTAAAAAAAATTACACTACTAGAAATAAAAAAAAAACAACATAAAAAACGGAAATAAAAAAAATAAAGTTAAAAAAAGATGATGATCTAGAGTCCGTATTTTTTCCGAATTTTTTGGCGATGCATTTGCGCAAGGATCAACGCGTCGCCTTGGAGGTGGTCGATCGGTTTGGACAAAAACTCAATGTCCTTTTCCATTTGCCTCGCCGCTTGCATCTCGTTAAACTTTTTGTTTTCGGTGGCGCGTTCTTTCATAGTCTCCAAACGTTGGTGGCCGAGGTCTCGAATGTCTTGGAGACGACGGTTCATCTCCTCGAAATCTTCCTTCAAGTCGAGATCGGAAGACAACTCCACCGGTTTTTTCCCGGTTCGCTTATCTTTTCTTCTACCGGGCGGTCGGGCCAACTCTTCTTCAATTTGCTCGTCAACGTCCACAACAACATTTAGATCGACATTGCGGGCATCGGAAATTGGTGTTTCAGGGTCAACGGAGGATGATGTTTTTGACCGTTGAGCTCGACGTCTACTACTCGACGTCATGGTCACTACGCCCGCCCACTTTGGACTTTTTCGTAGTAGTTCCCAACACTTATAGTACGGGAAAACGCTTTTCGTTCTCTCGTATTCTTCCATAGCCCTCGTTAAAACCCCGACGTCACCTTCTCCGCTCGGGTGATTATCGTAGTTACGTTGATAAACTTCTTGGAATGAGTGACACTTGTTGTTGATGTCGGTCCATTTGCTAGAAATGGAATCTTTGTCACGATATTCGCCCTTACCCCACGTGCTATAAAAGAGTGCACGAATTCTATTCCAAAATTCGAGGCCCGTTTGAAAGTTTGCTACAAATAGAAAAATAAAGTTGTACGTTAAAAATAAAATAAAATCGACGTGTAGGAAAAAAAGTAAAAAAACATAAAACTTACCAACATCGGGGTCCTCCGAAACATCGACCCACGCCCGAACCAACGTGAATTCATCGTCCTTCGTCAAACTAACGTAAGAATGCTTACGTCGAGGTTGGTTCGGTTCCTTCTTCTTATGCGACCTTTTGCCGCATTTCGATGTCTCTCGCTCCGGTTCGGGTTGCGTCTCCGGCACGATATCCACATCGGGTTCGGGTTGTTGTTGTGATGGTTGCGAGCCACCGGCTTGGCCAAAGCCGAAAGTGGGTTGCACGAATGGAGTAGCGCCACTCAAGAAAGCCGCGTATGATAACTTTTCGGGTCCATGTCTTGAAGGTTAAAAGTTTGTCGCGGTTGGGTTGTGTTCGGGTTCCCGGGTCTTGAGGGGACACCAAATGGGGGTCGGAATGAGTTCATATTTGTATAAATTGTAGAAGTAGTAGAGAGAAAGTTTGATGGTGTGTGAGTTTTTTATAAAAAAACTGTATGACTAGTGGGTATTTTATAGTGTTTTATATTGGATTAAAAAAATAATTAAGAAAGTTACCGTTGCAAACGATCATCTCGTCCCCCAAAGCAACAATTAGGCGTGTTTCAAAAAACGGCGGGCGCCTTTTTTTCTTGAATAACGCCCCAAAACGCTCAGGGGGCGGCACCCGGGCGTGATCCGGCGTGATTGGGCAATTTTTTTTTTCTACAAAAAACGCCCGAGTACGGATGGTCTTACCACTACTCATGGTCTAATAATAATCAAGATTGTAATAATCAAGATTAGAATAATATTCATTATAATAGCATTCCAATACAAAATATAGAATTCGTAACCATCTATTTATTAAAATAATTTTAAACTTATTGTTTTATTAGAAAGAAAATCCAAATTACATAAATAAGATGAGAACTTTGAATATAATAAACAGTTATAAGAGGTAAATGAGGATAAATAATTCACTCTTTATACAATAAACAACACATGTTTAATATATGTTTGATAATTCATTTAAGTTTAGCAATTTTATTTTTCTCTCATGACTTAAGTGAACATAAAATAACAAAGTATGTAGTTGTAATCAATTTGTTTTCTCAACGCTCCGATATAAGTATTTTGAAAAAAAAATAAAGTTATGTTTGAAATAAAACGTTTTTTTCTGCTATCGAATTATCCGGATAGGTATTCGTTTTTATGGATTTCAGCTCTCAAATACTACAAACTACATATATATTTAACCCAATTATTTTTAGTAATTTTATTTTTCTCTAACAACTTAGTTTCTTTATTTTTATATAAAAAAATAATAAGCATACGGCTAGATTTTTTCTTAACGTTTAGATATAAATTTTATGAAGAATGGGTTGTATTCGAAATACAATGCTTTTCATTTGGAACAAAACAAACTATGAAGGCATGCAGCTTCTTTGGTTATCGTAATGCCGTATACATGACGAATTGTTACAAAAATACGCTCACCATCTTTTTTACTGGCCGCGTAACGCGGGTGTTTGACCTAGTTGATTTACAATATGTAAAATTGTGGGACCAGTGATTTTGAATATGTATAAAAAAAAGAGTTAAATGTCATTTTAGTCCCTGTGGTTTGGGTCATTTTGCCAGTTTAGTCCAAAGGTTTCATTTTTAACATCTGGATCCAAAAAGGTTTCGTCATTGCCATTTCGGTCCAACTGACTTAACCCCATCCATGCTTCTCAGTTACTCAAGGGGTATTTTTGTCATTTTTTTCTATTATGTTAATTAAATGTTTATCTTTATTCTTTTAACTTTTTTTGGATTTTATATAAAACCATGTCTGGTTAGAAAACCCAACACTCACCCTCCCCCTTCTACCCCTCTCTGATATGCTATCTAACACCATCACCTCCATCTCAACCTCCACCTCCACCATCACCGGCCGTCGGCACACCTCCACCACTACTACCCCAGTCGGAACAATTCAGTAAGACAATAAATCGGAACAGATCGGAACCGCCAGAACAATTCAGGAAGACAACAAGGCCGGCGGCGGCTAGGTCTCTCTCTCTTCTGTAAACGGTTCTCTCTCTCTCTCTATTTCTCTATTTCTCTTCTCGGTTCTCATTTGATTAGCGAGACGGTGGTGTTGGTGTTGTGGTTGTTGACTGTTTCGGATAAGGAAACGATGAAGATGAAGTTAACGTTTCGGATGTTTCCGAGATGGTTTCGGATGATGATATGATGATGATGATGGCTGTTGACTGTTTCGGATGTTTATATGTTTCAGACTTTCTGATCTTTTAGATGATTATGAAGCTTAGATGGAAATGAGGATGCTGATGATGATCTCGAATCAGATCAGATGCTGATAGTATCTCGCATCAGCTGAGCAATTTTTTCAGCGAATGTGGTTTGATTTTGGGTCTGATTTTGATATTTGGTTTGAATTTGAGTCTGATTTTGATTTTGGTGAACCGTTCAATGGTGGTCTAATGTTGGTGAACGGTGGTGTTATGAGATGGTGGTTAACGGTGGGTGAACTTATGAGATGGTGGTGGTCGATGGTTGTGAGACTTAGTGAATCTTAGATGGTGGTGAAAATTGTGGTCTGTGTATTTGTTATATTTATTAATAATTTGTTTTATATAACAAAGAAATGGTTTTAACAACCATAAAAATAAAGTGAAATTTTAAAAAAATATGAAATGACAAAAATACCCCTGGATTAACTGAGAAGCATGGATGGGGTTAAGTCAGTTGGACCAAAATGGCAATGACGAAACCTTTTTGGATCCAGATGTTAAAAATAAAACATTTGGACTAAACTGGCAAAATAGCCCAAACCACAAGGACTAAAATGACATTTAACTCAAAAAAAAAAAAAAAACAAGTAACCCCACCGACGGTCTCTCGCTTTGAAACCCTAACCGGCAAATATGAGCGGGGTGGGAGCATGGTAACGATTGGTGGTAGCGTTGACGGTGTTCAACAGCCACCGGAACAGAAACAGGTGATCGGAATTTGAGAAACATTGATATGCAAACATCATCAACTTGCTGACACTCTAAAACCCTAGCCAACAATGGCGTTACTACTCTGTTTCTCTCGATCTTCTCGCAATCTTCACCGTCACGTCTCACTCGCAATATCCCAATCCATTTTCCCTCATCTAACCAACCCTTCCGGTAATCACTGTTCATCTAATTCCAATTCGAACACACAATTGTACATCCCAAAGTTCCATAATTCCAGGTTTAGCTACTTCAATTGGATACAAGTAGGTCAAGGTTATGGCATTTCTACGTCTCCGCATAGTTTCAGGGATCTAGAAAAGGAAAAACGTGACAAGCGTCCTTCTGCTTCGTGGATTGATCTGCATTTGCCGCAAATTGTACGGCCGTATGCGCATCTTGCTCGCCTAGATAAGCCTATTGGGACTTGGTTACTTGCTTGGCCATGTATGTGGTAAGATTAGTGGTTTCATAACCGGCTTGCATTTGGCAAGTTGGATTTTAATAATCCAAAGTAACTCTGTTTTCATTTATCTTGTTTCAAACATTCCTATCGAGATAAAATTCGTAAATTCTACTTTTCCGTTGGCACGGGATTGGCCTTGGCAACGAAAGATAAAGTTAGGAATGTGATTGGTCACATTATTATTATTATTATTATCTGCTTTGGATTGTTAAAATCCAGTTTGCCTTTGTGTTTTTAGATTGATTTGGTTGCAAATGAACATCTTTTCCTAATTAATCTAGGTCGATCACATTAGCAGCATCCCCTGGACACCTTCCTGATTTTAAGATGATGGCACTGTTTGGCTGTGGAGCCTTTCTGTTACGGGGTGCCGGATGTACTATCAATGATTTGCTTGACCGCGATATTGATACAAAGGTTTGAAGATTTTCTACTTTTTGCTTGTGGTAGAAACAAGCTATGTTGTTCTGGGCTTATCATTATATTCATGTGGTATATGTATATGCTGAATACAAAGTGGCAGGTTGGATAACGCGTAGAAACAGGCCAATTTTGAGTATGTTTGAAATGGGCAAGATCGGGCTGGTTGACCCGTAAATGGTTAATAAATAGTGCATTTTTTAATTATTATTACAAATACAGTATTGCTACATTAATACTTCAAAGTATGCATTAAAAGTAGACTCTGGACGAATTCAACTGGTTTGACTTGTTTTACTCATTATAATTACTACACGGAGTCGATGGTGGTTGTTTGGATACTTTGAATCTTAATCAATAAGATTTTTGTCACCACTTGTATCAAGAATCAGAATCTTTTTCTACACATGTGTACTTGAATAGAATTAAGGGCATTCATGTGCTGCAAGCTGTATAACATCCATGTTTTCTTGGTGGACATGGCATTTTTGGTTCTATAGGATTATTTGTTTGTCCTTTTCATATTCTACGAAATAATTATCGGCTTCTTTGTGACTCAGGTGGAACGAACAAAGTCAAGACCAATTGCAAGCGGTGCCTTGACACCATTTCAGGGGGTTTCTTTTCTTGGTTTACAATTGCTTTTGGGTCTTGGTATTCTTCTCCAGCTAAACAACTATAGGTTTGTTTGGCTAAATTTGACTTCACTATAGTTCTAATGTTTCTATCTGCATATTAATCTTAAATATTATTTTTCTTAACGGGATGTTTCGTTCCTCTATAACAAAACCTTTATATTGTGCATTCGAGGGTGCACCTGCAACCTATAACATAACATTTTTCTACTATAAGGAATGATATTCCTTTCTTATGTTGTTTATATGTGATTTTTTTACAGCATCATATTGGGGGCTTCATCTTTGTTACTTGTCTTTTCATATCCCCTTATGAAAAGGATTACATTTTGGGTAAAATATCTACTTTTGTTTCATAGTGTGTCTTATTTCTTTTTGGTTCTGTTTTTTTTTTATTCTTTGGAACTTGTTCAGCCTCAAGCTTTTCTTGGCTTAACTTTTAATTGGGGAGCATTATTGGGATGGTCTGCCATTAGGGGAAGCCTTGATCCTGCTATCGTGTTGCCGCTTTATCTTTCTGGAGTATTTTGGACACTCGTTTATGATACTATATATGCCCATCAGGTAAAAACATCTACTTTTGTGCACCATATCAGTAAATATTCAAAAAGTAGAAATTGGAAGTTTATATGGTTAACCTTGAGGTGGGCCCATTTACCTATGAGTTGGTCAATTTGCGATGTTTATTTATATCTCAAATGAATCAAATAATAATAAGTAGCTAAAAGGCAAACCGGTCAAGGGGGGGTGAAAATCACCATGGTCTGTACTTAACGCATACAAGATTCTAATTCGTTTTATTCAAGAATTTTGATTTTGATTTCTTCTGTAAATATAGTTAACACGCTGATTCTTTATTAAAAGTTTAAAGAGGGGCCATCTAGTGATTGCGGTCAACTCAAACCTGCTCGTCTTGCCACCTCTAGCGTTTACCATGGCGCCCATACAATTCCCTTCTCCCAAAGTTATTGTCCAACTTTTTATTAACATAATAATCCAGAATTCTATAAGACAATTTATTTATATTTGTAACTTATGTAATTATATTACTACAGCCGAACATATTAGATTAGGATTAAGTGGACAGGGATGGTTGGTAGTTACTAAACCAACCTTAACTGTCATTTGACAGTTGTTGGCACCAAGAACAACTGTTCCATATCCTAACCTATATATTCTTAAAGATTCACCAAGGTATTATTAGATTATCTATTTCCTATTCGAATTACTCTCTGCAAATTCTATCTTGATTCTGATCAAACAGGACTTCCTACTTGTTTGATCTTTCGACTCTTATTACTACTTACATTACCACGCTTCTGCCAAGACTTTTTCTGTTAGTTTGTCTAAAAATAATTGTATAACTTAGAGCATTTTCGTGATAAAACCCACATACCTCCAACATATCAGCAACACCCACAAAATTACCAAGTTTTTCATTCTACCACAATTACACTCATCACCCTTAGTTATAAGTTCCTAAAAACTGGTATTCAGCTAATAACTAAAAACTGCATCAGTTTCGCGTTCCTAATACTTTGTTTCTTTGATATTTCTTGTGGACAACAAGATTGGGACGGCGTGAGTAATATTATAATGACAAAAGGTATAATATTCAAAAATTAAGTTGTCAAAGAACATAAAGGAGGATAGGGAAAACTTACTGAATAAACCCTTTGGATATTATCAAGTTTTGTTGTGTCAGTATCGGAGATTTGAGTTTTAGTACATGTGCCATATTAGCCAATTGATCTTTACGTGTGCCGATTACATGCATCCAGGATAAAGAAGATGATAAGATAGTTGGAGTGAAGTCTACAGCCTTAAGATTTGGGGATTCCACAAAGTTGTGGGTCAGCGGATTTGGAATCGCTTGCATTAGTAGCCTTGTACTCAGTGGCTTCAATGCAAATCTTGGTATTACTTTTCTCCCCGTTTAAATTATCTGGACAAAAGGTCTCAACCAAACAGACCGGACCCGTACAAGATCCGTTACCCAACCTGTCTTTTTTACCAACTCTTATTCTGTCCATCAAGTGACAAAGTTTGACTTAACACATAATTTAAGTAATAATAAGCAAATAGGCTATTTACACCTGATATATCTCTAAAACTGGAAATGTTGCTTTTTTAATGGTATATGGAAGTGTAGGAATACTGTATAATAATGTACTTATACAAGCGCTGCCTTGCTTTCAATCAAGCAGGATTGCCATATTATGTGTTTTTGGCAGCAGCATCTGGTCAACTAGCATGGCAAATTTGGACAGTAGACATATCCTCTGCACCTGATTGCAGTAGAAAGTAAGTGAAATAGTACAGAACGCATAAACACTTTTACATAGTGCTGACCAGATATGGTGGAAGAGATAAAGAGCCGCCTCACATATCACACTCAAAGCAACATGTATTGGTGTTTATGAAACATCCGTACATAATGATATGATTTGAGTTCATATTCCCCCTAATATGATTTCCCCTTGTTTCTTTTATGTTTTGTTGTAGATTTGTGTCAAACAAGTGGTTTGGAGCCCTCGTGTTTGGTGGCATTCTAATGGGCAGACTATCATCATAACAGTTATACCAGACCCGTGCGGTTGAACCCTCCAATTTTTTGAAAGTGTTTGTTATTTATAGTAGACCGACTAATAAAAGGAGGGTCGTTCGATAGAGAATTTGGTTTAGTCAGAGAACTACAAGAACAAGTGGTTAAAAAGTGGTATTTATTGTTGTAACGGTAATAAATGTTACGGAACCGTATAATTCTCTGTTATCTCTCGCTACATCTAATAACCACTACGTACAACGGCTAACGCTACGTGTTTTGGTTATGTGTTTTATACTCATTTGTTAGCAATTAAGTCTCTTTAGTCATGTGGTTATCTTTCGATGCCCATGTTGGAATGAGCCAATCCATCCCGCTCTTTGGGTCAGTCATTGGTTTCGTCCTGCCTTGGACTCATCAGGAGAGGGGAAACAACTCTCAACCAGTGGTGTGTTTATCGCATAGACATCATTCGGCACGTACACCTTAATCTGCTAAAGTCGTCCTTGATAAAGTCCTGAACTAGCCAGTAAACCTAAGCGTTCAAGTACAACCATAGTATAACGATCTTCGAACACTTGGCCCGTAACACTCTCCCACCACTATTTCTGGCCTTGATGTAGTTAGGTACAATAAAGACTCAATCATGCTTCTGTAAAGTGTTTGATCAACCAAGTCATCTTTGGCATCAACAGTGACTAGTTTTGTGATTGTCATGGGTGTACTACATGGTTTACAATCATTCCTATCAAATTTTGTAACAGTTCTTTGACATATTTACTTTGATGAATGAATGTACCATTTTGCAATTTCTTAACTTGGAGACCAAGAAAGCATTGAAGTTCACCCACGACACTCATCTCAAACTCTGCTGTCATGAGTTCCCTAAACTCTTCACACGTGGAATTGCATGTGGATAAAAAAAAATGATGTCATCCACATAAATCTGGACAATCATCAAATCCTTTCCTTTCCATTTTAAAAACAATGTTTTATCAATTTTACCTCTTGTGAAGCCTATGGATAAGAGAAAGGTGGATAGAGTTTCATATCAGATCCTTGGTGCTTGTTTCAAGCCATACAAAGCTTTATTAAGTTTGTAGACATGATTTGGATAAAAGGCATCTTCAAAACCAGGATGTTGGCATACATATACCTCTTTCTGGATCTGATACACCTTGATGTTGTGGTTGACATCAAAGGCTAAGAACAATCTGAAGGCTTCCAATCTTGCTACAGGAGCAAATGTTTCATCATAATCAATGCATTCTTCTTGTCTAGAGCCTTGAACCACAAACCTAGCTTTGTTCTTGACAACAATGCCGCTTTCATCTATTTTGTTCTTGAAGACCCATTTTGTGCCAATTGGACATACATCCTTAGGCAATGGTACAAGTTTCCATACTTGTTGTCTCTTGAACTGTTGGAGCTCTTCCTACATGGCATCTACCCAACTATTGTCTTTCAGTGCCTCTTGTTACTTGACAGGTCGTGTGAGTGATAGAAAACCAGCTGAAAGACAAATGTTTTGGGATTAACTTCTTGTGAGTACGCCTTCACTGATGTTGCCAATAAGTTGGTGTGGTGGATGAATTTTAAGGTAGATTAGATCTCCCTTGTATGGAATGTTGGCATTTAAAGGTGAATGCTGCAGATGTGAATCATCTGAGCTAACATCTGTTTGCAATTTTGAAGAGTCAACAGATGTTTGGAATGGAGGTGGAGGTATTGGTGGAATAGGTGTAAAAATGGATTGACTTTTGTCCACAGAAGATGGACTTTTGTCAGCAGTGGATTGACTGGATGAGGCGGCAGAGTTTTGAGGATCAACAATTGTTGATGCAGCAGTGGTAGAGTTTTGACGGCTGTTTTGAACATCTGTTTCTCTGATGGTGGAAGTGACTTTATATTGTGGGATCACAATGTCAAATCCTTAATCTTGATGGGAAGACTGTGGTGTACCTGCATTGTTAGTCTTGATAGACACATCTTAAAATGTAAATTTATTTTTAAATCAAACAATCCAGCAGGGTTTGCTGGGATTTTTAAAGAAGAAAGTCCATTGAACTTTACATTCAAAGTCTCTTCTACACATCTAGTCCTTGTGTTAAACACTTTGTAGGCCTTGGTAGTAGTTGAGTATCCCAAAAAATAACCACAATCCACTTTGGCTGCAAATTTTGAAATTGAATATTTTAAGTCTAAAATGAAGCATGGGATTTTGAAATAAGAGATCAGTGGTTTGATTTTGAACAGAGTTTCATAAGCAGTCTTTTGATGTCTGGGGTTGATTAAAACTCTGTTTTGCACATAACAAGCAATGTTTACAGCCTCTGCCCAAAAAGACAATGGTAAACCTTAACTTGCAAGCATTATTCTGGCAGCCTCAATTAAGATCCTATTCTTTCTTTCAACCACCGCATTTTGTTCTTGTGTTCTTGGGATACTGTACTGCCTTACAATCCCTTTTTGTCACACCCCTTTCAGAGGCGGAAACGCGAGGTGTGATCGTGATTGATTCTCATTGCATACGATAAGTAAACATGCTACATGATATAAAACAAACTCCAAATTTGCCAGTCAATGTTTCAACATCCAAAATAGAAGTTAAGTTTAGAGTTTACATCTCAACAAAAGACAATTGTTTAAAAAAAGTTTACAACATCATTTCAAATTAAAGATCAAGGTTTTGTTTCCTATATCACCGCAAGGAGGCGGGATATAACAAACAAATCCATCAAAAGGTGGCAATGGAGCATAGACACATGACATCTTAAACATAAAACTACTTCTTGAACAAAAGGCCGCGAGCATCCACTAATTTCCTGAAATACATGCAAGTTTAAAATCGTCAACAAAAGTTGGTGTGAATTCATGCAGTTTGTATAAAACGTATGAGTTGTAATAGTATAAAACATGGTATGTAAATTTTAAAATGTATTCTGTAAATGTAAGAAAATCGAGATCGCTAGTGTTTTGCGAGGACATTAGCATGTGTGACGACATAGGAAGCATCCAATCATAGGCGACTTTTCATCCATCGATTCATGACTGTGACCCAAAAGCATTCTATGGCAAATGTGTGGGCCACGAGAGTGAGGCTGCTCGTACCTGCTAGATCTAACCTTTGATCTTCGGTCTAACTTAGATAAATGATGCTTACGTATACCCTATTCGTGACATGATCTATGTATCATTCCTTTGTTTTAAACATACCATTGTACATGTATTTTCCCTAAAGTTTAGAAAACAAGAAAAATGTTTAAAAGTGGAGACATGAACTCACTGGTTTGCGTCTTTAGCATCTAACTTCACCGGTGTTCGCTTCGTAGATGACGCAACCTATAAACGTTCTACGTATGTTAATCACCTAAACTTGTAATTCTCTAACTACAAGTTACCATCTTGTCTTATGTATTTGTTGTGTTTTATATGTATATGTTTTTTATTCGTTTATATATATATTTCATAATATATATATATATATATATATATAGAGAAAGTGTAATGTACATTACGGCTTAACGTACATCACGTACGACAACATGCGTTATTATTGTATATAACATGCGTGATTTCAATTAGCCCTGGGTTTGATCAATTTTGTCCAATTCGATTC
>JARYGA010015128.1:0-41909 GCA_030545235.1 Helianthus tuberosus
GAAAGAGTTTGAGGACTTGAAACAAGACAGTGGCGAGCACAGGGCTTATACTGATAGATTTAAGGAGTTGAGTCTGCTTTGCCCAACTATGGTTACCCCACTCGACAAGGCTATCGAAAGATACATCGACGGCCTACCTGACTCAGTACAAGACATCATCACTGGTAGTAACCCTGCCACACTCCATCAGGCTATCGAGTTATCAGCGACATTGACTGAGTCGCAGATTCGAAAGGGGTGCACAAAAAGGGTGACAAGGGTAAGAAGCAGGTGTCTGATAAGGAAGATAGCAAGAAAGGTCAAAACAAGAAGGGAAAGAATTCTGGAGGGTCTAGGAAGCGTAAGGCTTCCCAAAACTATGCCATTACTGCACAGGCCCAAGCTGCGCCAAATCAGCCTGCGCAGCCACTAGCCAAGAAGCCTTATCTTGGCAATGCACCTTTGTGCAACAGGTGTAACGGCCATCATCAACCACACCTCCAGTGCCGACAGTGCACCAACTGCGGAAGGCCTGGTCACCTTGCTGCCACCTGCCGCATTCCTGTTAACCAGAACCAGGCAGTTCAGAACCAAGCACAACAAGTTGCTCAGCCTCTTGCTCAGCAACAAGGTCAAGCTGTACGACCTCATTTTCCTCCCGGTTCGTGCTACAATTGTGGGGATCTGACCCACTACAGAAACCGGTGCCCAAGGTTAGCCAACCAGAATCAGAATCCAAATCAGAATCAGGCTCAGGCTCGAGGGCGAGCTTTTAACTTGAATGCCCAAGAGGCGCAGGCGGACGATAATGTGGTGAACGGTACGTTCTTTATTAATAATCAGCCTGCATCTGTTCTTTTTTATTCGGGTGCCGACAAGAGTTTTGTGTCATTGTCTTTTGAGCCATTACTTCGCGTGTCTAGAACAAAACTAGGTAAACCTTTGACAGTAGAAGTTGCTAGTGGTGAACCCATTGTTCTTGATTCTGTTCTTCACAACTGCCAGTTGAACCTCAACGATCATCTTTTTCCTATTAACCTCACGCCTATGCAACTTGGAAGCTTCGACGTCATTGTGGGTATGGATTGGTTATCCAAGCATCACGCTGAGATAGTTTGTTCTGAGAAGATTGTTCGTGTGCCGCTTTCTACAGGCGAGATCCTACAGGTTCAAGGTGAGAAACCTGCCGGTGGTCTCAAACTCATGTCTTGTTTTAAAGCTCGGAAGTATCTGCGGAAGAACTATGTGGCTTTCTTAGCACATGTTACAGCAGATAAAGGCAAGGGTAAGTCTATTTCAGATATTCCTGTCGTTCGGGATTATTCTGAAGTTTTCCCTGAAGAGTTACCTGGTCTACCTCCAGCACGCCAAGTCGAGTTCCGCATTGATCTCGTACCTGGTGCAAATCCCATTGCCAGAGCCCCATATCATCTTGCACCGTCTGAGATGCAAGAGTTGTCTAAGCAGCTTCAGGAGCTCTCTGACAAAGGTTTTATCCATCCTAGCTTTTCACCCTGGGGTGCTCCCGTTCTTTTTGTCAAGAAGAAGGATGGATCTTTTAGGATGTGTATCGATTATCGTGAGCTTAACAAGCTTACCATCAAGAATCGATATCCCCTACCGCGCATAGACGACCTCTTTGATCAGTTACAGGGCGCTTCCTATTTTTCGAAGATTGATCTACGTTCCGGATATCATCAACTTCGGGTGCATGAAGAAGATATTCCGAAGACAGTGTTCCGTACTCGTTATGGACATTATGAATTCACAGTCATGCCATTCGGTTTGACTAATGCTCCTGCTGTTTTCATGGACTTAATGAATAGGGTCTGCAAACCTTATTTGGATCAGTTCGTCATTGTTTTTATTGACGACATCTTGATTTATTCTAAGACGCGAGCTGATCACGAGCAACATCCTCGTCTTACTCTGGAACTCCTAAAGAAAGAGCAACTTTTCGCCAAATTCTCCAAGTGCGAATTTTGGCTTAAAGAAGTTCAATTCTTAGGACATATTATCAACGAACAAGGTATCCATGTAGATCCCTCCAAGATCAGTGCGATCAAGGATTGGGATACGCCTACTACTCCTACTGAAGTTCGTTCTTTTCTTGGTCTGGCGGGTTATTACCGCCGCTTCATTGAGAACTTCTCAAAGATTGCAGTTCCTCTAACCGCTTTAACTCAGAAGAACAAGCCCTTTGATTGGGGATTCAAACAAGAGGAAGCTTTTCAAAACTTGAAGCAGAAGCTTTGTGACGCGCCTGTTCTAACTTTGCCTAAGGGCAATGATGATTTCGTTGTTTATTGCGATGCATCTAAACTGGGTCTTGGCTGTGTTCTTATGCAAAGGAACAAAGTCATAGCATATGCATCGAGGCAGTTGAAGATACATGAGAAGAACTACACCACCCATGATCTTGAGTTGGGTGCAGTTGTTTTCGCTCTAAAGATCTGGAGACACTATTTGTATGGTACAAAATGTGTGGTTTTCACGGACCACAAAAGTCTTCAGCATATCTTCAACCAGAAAGAACTCAACATGAGGCAACGAAGTTGGGTTGAGCTTTTAAATGACTATGACTGCGAAATTCGCTACCATCCTGGTAAGGCGAATGTCGTAGCCGATGCATTGAGTCGTAAGGAACGTACTAAGCTTCATTGTGTACGTGTTCAATCTGTTATTCAAGCTCGATCTGATATCCAAGCCCGCATTTCTCAGGCTCAACAATCTTGTGTTTCACAAGGTTTAATGGATAAGGAATTCCCCTATCACATAACGCCTGCTTTGGAACTGAAGGACAATGGATCGTATTACTTCATGGACCGTTTGTGGGTCCCAAGCCAGGATGATCTTCGTACCTTGTTTATGGATGAAGCCCATAAGTCGCGTTATTCTATTCATCCGGGCTCAGATAAGATGTATAAGGATCTTCGTATTCATTATTGGTGGCCTGGTATGAAGAAAGACATTGCCTTATACGTATCAAAATGCCTTACTTGTCTTAAGGTTAAGGCTGAACATCAGCGTCCTTCTGGTTTATTGGAGCAACCAGAGATCCCAGTTTGGAAATGGGAAAACATTACTATGGATCTTGTTACTAAACTTCCGCGCACAAAGAAAGGTCATGATGCCATCTGGGTAGTTGTTGATCGTCTTACTAAGTCAGCGCATTTCTTGCCAATCCGTGAGGATTTTCCTGCTGACAGACTTGCTCAAATCTATGTGGATGAAATTGTAGCTCGACATGGTGTTCCTTTGAACATCATTTCTGACAGAGATGCTCGTTTCACTTCTCATTTTTGGAGAACCATGCAATCTGCTATGGGGACCCAACTTAATCTGAGCACAGCTTATCATCCGCAAACGGATGGTCAATCTGAGAGAACAATCCAGACTCTGGAGGATATGCTTAGAGCTTGTGTGATCGATTTTGGTGGTAGTTGGGATTCACATCTTAAGTTGATTGAATTCTCCTACAACAACAGTTATCACACCAGCATCAAAATGGCTCCTTTCGAGGCTCTCTATGGTCGAAAATGTCGTTCACCAGTCTGCTGGAATGAGATCGGCGAGGCTCAACTTACTGGACCTGCTCTCATTTTAGAGACAACTGACAAGATAAAGAAAGTTCGTGATAACCTTCAGACAGCTAGAAGCCGTTAGAAGAGTTACGCGGACCCAAAACGCAAGGCCTTGGAATTTCAAGTCGGTGATCGAGTATTACTTAAGGTCTCACCTTGGAAAGGTGTGATCAGATTTGGAAAGAAAGGAAAACTTGCACCAAGATACGTTGGACCATTCAAGATCGTCGAAAGAATCGGAAAGGTAGCCTACAGACTTGAGTTACCTCCTGAACTTGGAAATGTTCATCCAACTTTTCACGTGTCCAATCTCAAGAGGTGTTTAGCTGATGAGAACCTCCACATACCACTTGACGAAATTCGTGTTGGTAAAACCCTGAAATTTGTTGAGAAACCGGTGGAAATCATGGAACGTGAAGTCAAATGGCTCAAACTCAAGCGCATTCCTTTGGTCAAAGTTGGCTGGGAAGCTAAACAAGGACCCGAGTTTACTTGGGAACGCGAAGATCAAATGAAGGCGAAATATCCGCATCTTTTCCCACGAGTTTCCTCTAAATAAATTTCGGGACGAAATTTCCACAAGTAGGGGAGACTGTAACATCCGTGCTTGTAATCATTGTGAACAGTTCTATTATCAATAAAACAATGTTATTTAATCCCAATGTTTGTTTGGTTATGTTTTACATTTTTCATGTTTTGACTTTTATCCAATTTCAAACTCTATATCACTTTCTGGAGAGTTATACGCAAACTGGTGCGTAAACGTACTTAGTTTAACGCGACAAATACTCCGGAACATCAACATATACTTAACATACCTTAAATAACCTTTACATAACTTAGAAATAAGTTTTGAAGGCTTTGGTATGGCAAAAACAAGTTAATTCGCTTACAGGGACTAAACTTGACAAACTGCGAAAGTATGCCAATTTGAACTGTAACAGACATACCGGAACATGACCATAAGTTAAACACACCTTAAATATCCTTTACATAGCTTAGAAATAGGCTTTGAGAGGTTCGGTGTGCTAAAATAAACTTTTGAGTCATTCAGGGACTAAAAGCGTCAAAAAGTGCACAAGTTTGCATTTTCGCGCATAACTTACGTTCTGAATACATCCGGACATCCAAAAATTTATGTAAGCACTAAAATATTTTATTTTAGTGTTTGGCATAAGAAAAATCCATTCGTCACGCCATTTGGATCGTTTTTCGCGCTTATGCGCATTCCGTCGTAATTAACCGAACATCGCAACCGTACGGCTAAACGAACCGACATCCGAGATATTTTTGAGCACATTTTAAGTTCCCTATACTTTAAATTCATTTTTGAGCCTTGAAATGAGGTTAACGGGGTTCAAACGCATCGAAAATAGCTTAAACGGGCTGCAGGGACCAAAACTGTAATTCTGCCAAAATATTTGTTGCGCACCGCAACAAATATTTGTTACGGTGCGCAAGCAGGGGTCAGTTATGCAGAAACTCGTTTTCTCAGCAGTTAACAGCCTTTAACCCCTCCAAAAGGCCAAGGACAAGTGTCAAACTCTTGTGGTGGAGCAATATCAGTTACCACAACATTGTGACAAGTGTACGGGCTAGATCATTCCCTCTTCTCCAAGAAACGATCCTAACGGTGGATCGAAATCTATAAATACCCATCACATTTCACTTCATTTCTCACAAGAATCTGATCATTTGTGCTCTAAGTTGAAACCTTTGTTTCATACCTGAGCTATTTTGATCTAGATTAGCATTCGGGGACCCTTCGTAAGTGTTCCATTGTTCTTTTATTGCTTTTCGAGTCCGAAAGTCAAACTTTGTTTGACTTTCTGCATTGACCAGTTTATGGTCGATGCGAAGTTCGTTTGAACTTCATAACGTGAGCGTGATCACGATGGTTATAGTCCCTAGTGACTATACCTACTGATTACCACGTTATCTAGGCTCAGTGACGAGCCGTAGTTTCGGCCAGAATACGTATTCTTGCGTATTTTGTAACCAAACTACTTATGGGTATCAAAACCGTTTGTTTTGATACCAAACCTGTTTTCTAAACTTAGTTAAGCATGTTTTAACATGCTTAGCTCGTCACTTTTAGTTTAGTGCTTATATAGGGTCGTAAGGTAAGCGATCTAAACAATCGCTTATACTTTCGAACCCGACCCGTTTGGTCGATCATTAGGATCCGACCAAGCACATTAGGTGACCATAGTATATAGGGAATAACCTTCCGAGGTTATACCTTATGGTCGCTTCGTTTAAGTAATTGTATGATAAGTAGTATATATGCCTTAGGTAAATTACCAAAATGCCCTTTTGACGCCAAAATTCATTTTAAACATATGTAACATAACTTTTGACATCTAAACTGATTTGACAACCATATTAGACATGTTAAGGCATATTTTACTTGTCGTAGGACTAGTTAGGCGTTCCGAACGCGTTTTACGCGAACGACGCGTTAAAGTAGCATAAGCTACCTAAGCGGGTCGTAATGGGTCGTAAGCACTTAGGTTAGGTTTCATTTAGCATGTAGGTTTTGTTAAACCATATTACATGAGTTTCCATACTCATTTGGTTTACGAGCCCTCATTCTATCCGATCTTCCGATTTAGGTCCGGTTTATTAATGTAGTTACCTATAATAGGTGCCGTTTGATATCCGTGATCTCTAGCATTGCTTGGTGGTTATCTTAGGACTACCGAACAATCTCAAGTGAGTACATAGAACCCCTCTTTTACTGTTTTCCAACTGTTTTGGGGTGGAACACATGTGCCTACTTGTTACTTTCATGCTTTCCTGTTTTCACATCATATACCTGCTATGTTTGTTAGTACATTATAGTACATGATTTCATTACATTTCATGCTATGTATGTCCATTGTGTGCATACTTAGTACATTGTTTTACATTACATTTCTGCTATGTATGTTAACTGATAGCATGCTAGCACATTGATTTACATGACTTTTCTGCTTTGTATGTTAACTTAGCATACTTAGTACATTGTTTTCATATAACATGTTCACTTTTGCTATGACATTTGGTTTGCACAAACGAGACTATTATACGTTCATTAACATTAGCTACGCCGCTCGGTAGTAAGTACTGGTACCATAGGACTTGACAAATCCCATTCCTGACATCCCGGGTTTGTTTGGATGTAAGGAATGACTGAATCCGAAAACATTTCTTTTGATAACCTTGACTGAAAGGGTTATCCGACTGTCTCAAGGCTTGAATGTATGCGTTAACTTACCACATAAATGTTTGTATCAATGTAACATGCATTACTTTTCAAAACATAACTTTTTGAAATATTCAAAATACTTTGTTTTGTACATTTATACATTTATACATTTTGAACTATGTGACAATACTTTACTTACAATACATAACATTTGTTACACATTACTTGACTACTTTTGGACTTATAAACATTTGACATGGTTTATACAAGGACTTTTGACTATTGGTTTAAACATAGACTTTATACATTGGTGGTTTGTTTAAGTGATTTAAGTAACGAGGCATGTGTAATATGATACAAGCATGGTGGATACGCCGCTAGTACTTCCTATATATAAGTGTTTGTATGGTATTACATATTGTAGCGTTATTTAAATCATTTCAATTTGGACTTATACATTTTACACAAGTAACACAATTTTCACAAGACATTGTTTACAAACAACTTATCTTATACAAATTCATTTTACATGATTATTCAATTAACCATACATTATTCACTTATTTATACATATCATCTGAACTTATTGTTTTTCAAGCGATTTACAAAACAAATCAAATAACAAGGTTCATGACTAAACCTTTTCTTAAACTTAAGTCATGAATCCTATTTTCACAAAACCTATGTATCTCACAGGCATTTTTATGCTGACGTACCTACTTTCACATGTGTTTTCAGGTGCTTTTCCATAGGATGATGAGCATGACACTAGGGCAGACCTGTGCCTTAGAGACTTAAAATGAAGATAGACTATGTTTAATTATGTTATAAACTCTTTGTTTTCCTGTTTAAGTCAATGAAACTCTTGTTTAATAAATAAAATACAACTTTGTATGCCATGGTTATGAAACAATTAATTCTGTTACAACACTCCCCGACGTTTTCCGCCACGTTCTGTATGTTATATGTGGTCGGGGTGTGACATGAATGGAAGCCACAACGCTGCTCATTATGCTGTATCTTCGGTCATGATGACCATGCCTGTCCTAAGAACGTTGCGGCTAAACCAAAACAAGTTACAGTTGATGCTGATGGTTTTATTAGTGACAAGCGAAAGACGGTAAAACCTGGTGGCTTACATAAAAAACAAAAGCCGAAATTTCAGTATCGGCCAAAGTTCTCTAAAGCTGACCCGAGTTCATCAGGAACAAAGTCGGTCAGTTTCCCTGAATCAGAAAATACGGGACCAACTGGCAATGTTCGGATGACTAACATGTTTCAAACATTGGAAAAATTGGATGGTGATGGAGTAGAAAATCTGAATAATCTGAATATAAAACCTGATGATCTGAATATAAGAACTGGCAGGATTAATGAGGAGTTTGTGGAAGTTACACCTACTGAAATGTCTCGTTTTATGAGCATGGATTACCGAAAAGATGATTTTGAGGGAGCAAGCACTCCTGGTGAAGGCGTGGTCAATGGGTAGCATTATGGTATGGAATATTAGGGGCCTGAACCGTCCCCTGAAACAATCTAAGGTTCGGTTATTAGTGTATGAAAATAAAATTAATGTTTGTGCTTTGCTTGAATCTCATGTGAACGTCTCTAAACTAGCAAAGGTTTGTAAGAATGTTTTCCGTAACTAGGGTTGGGCTTCTAATGGTGGGTTGTGTGAAAAAGGTACTAGGATTATCTTGGGTTGGAATGAAGCGGTGGTAGATCTAATGGTTTTAGCACAATCAGATCAAGTTATTCATGTTCAGATCCAAACAAAAAATGATAAGAAGGTTTTCTTTTGTTCTTTTGTTTATGCCAAGAATGCTTACCAAGATAGGAGGCAGTTATGGGATAATTTGTGTATGCATAAGAGTTTCTGTCGTGACAAACCTTGGTCTATAATGGGTGATTTTAATGAAATTTTGCATGTTGAAGACTCTCTCTATGGGCCGTCTAGTACTTCCATTGGCACTAGTGAATTTAATGAGTGCATTAAATTCATAGAGTTGATTGATTTGAAGGGGCATGGTCTTCATTTTACATGGAACCAGAAGCCTAAGGATGGGGTGGGTTTGTTAAAGAAGATCGATCGTGTGATGGGGAACATAAATTTTCTAGATTTATTTCCAGACGCTTTTGTGTTGTATCACCCTTTCCGTGTCTCGGACCATACTCCGTGCATACTGAAGCTTTCTACTCATGTTGACAAGAAACATAAGCCGTTCAAGTTCCCGAATTTTTTAACTACTAAACCAGAATTTCGGCTGTATGTGGAGCAGGAGTGGATGAAGAAGGTTGATGGTGTTATGATGTTTTCGGTCATGAAAAGACTAAAAAACTTGAAGCCGCTTTTTAGAAAATTGTTGTTTCTTCAAGGGAACCTGCATAAAAAGGTGTCGAAACTTCGTATTAAACTGGATAATATACATAATCTGATAGATCAGGACCCGTTGAATGCTTCTCTTCGGCAACAGGAAACCATTTGTCTCAATGAGTTCCAATCGGCTGCTTATGACGAGGAATGTTATCTTAAACAAAAGTCCAAAGTTGAATGGCTTTGTGTGGGGGATTCTAATACTAAGTTCTTTCATAATGTTGTGAAAAGTCGGAATGCTAGAGGGAAGATACATAGCATAACGGATACTACTGGTACAAGATATGAAGGAGACGGTATTATGGCTGCTTTAGTTGACCATTATTCGACTTTCCTGGGTACTGAACATCGGGTAGATAGGCTGGATTGGGTCAATCTTCCTCTTAATTCTCTTGATGCAAGCGCTAGAGATCACATGGTTCGACAGGTTACTCGAGAGGAAATCAAGAATGCGATGTTTAGCATTGGTGAAAATAAGGCGCCTGGTCCAGACGGGTATACGTCAGCTTTTTTCAAACAGGCTTGGGATATAGTAGGTAATGATGTTACGAATGCCGTTTTGGATTTCTTTCAAAATGGTCAACTTCTGAAGCAAATAAATCATACTATCCTGGCTCTAGTTCCAAAGAAAGATACTCCAGATTCAGTTCTGGATTACCGGCCTATATCCTGTTGCAACGTGGTGTATAAATGCATTAGCAAAATCATAACTGACAGGATTAAGGGCAGTCTGATGTCACTAATTAGTATCAATCAGTCTGCTTTTGTGCCCGGGAGAAGGATTTCTGACAATATTCTTTTGACCCAAGAACTCATGCACAACTATCATCTTCACAGAGGCCCATCTAGATGTGCATTTAAAATTGATATTCAGAAGGCATACGACACTGTTAGCTGGTCTTTTTTGGAGGATACTCTCAAACATTTTGGATTTCATCAGAAAATGGTGGCGTGGATAATGACATGTGTGTCGACTGCTTCTTATTCTTTAAATATTAATGGTGATCTACATGGTTATTTTAGTGGCAAGCGTGGCCTTAGACAGGGAAACCCGATGTCTCCATATCTTTTTACTCTCATCATGGAGGTCTTCTCTTCTATGCTTCAAAGAGCGGCTCAAGCTAGTTCATTCAAGTATCATGCCCATTGTGCTAAACAAAAGATAATCAACCTCTCGTTCGCTGATGACCTTTTTATATTTGTGCATGGTGATGTGGTTTCTATTCGGAAAGTCAAGGGAGTGTTACAAACTTTTACTGCTATTTCAGGTCTAGTTCCTAGCCCGTCTAAGAGCGCTTTTTCTTTGGGAATGTTCCTATTCAGGTTAGACATGAGATCCTTCAAGTTATGCCGTTTCAAGAGGGGAGTTTGCCTGTTCGCTACTTGGGAGTGCCCCTTATTTCGTCCCGGTTGAAGTCTAGTGATTGCAATATCTTGGTGGAACGCATGGATAAAAGAATTGACAACTGGATGACTAAATCACTCTCGTTTGCTGGCCGGCTTCAGTTAATTAACTCAGTTCTCTCATCGTTGCATATATATTGGGCTGCCGTCTTTATTATTCCGTCTCGTATTATAAAGGAGCTCGAGAAAAGAATGAGGCGTTTCTTATGGAATGCGGGTCCTCAAGGCAAAGTTCATGCTAAAGTTTCATGGAAAGAGGTTTGTTTACCTAAGGAGGAAGGTGGGTTGGGCATAAACAAATATTTCTGATATGAATAAGGCTCTCATGGCAAAGCACATTTGGAGTATTGTTAGCAACAGGCGCTCTTTATGGGTTCAATGGATTAGTTCCCACAAGTTAAAAGGTAGAACCTTATGGGATATTCCTAGCCGGGGAAGCTTAAGTTGGGGTTGGCGGAAAATCATGTCCATTCGCAGCCTTGTTCGGCCTTTTATATGGAAAAAGATTAGAAGTGGAGTTCAAATGAACGCATGGAGCGACAACTGGTGTCAATACAGCCCATTAAACTCGTTTATCTCTCCTCGGGTAATTGCTAATGCAGGTTTTACTCTTCAATCCTCTGTGAGCGCTCTTGTTGACGATCAAGGCCATTGGAGGTGGCCGCAAGCTTGGCTTGATTTTTTCCCGGTATTAAACAATATTGAAACTCCAAGTTTTGAACATCACATGGAAGACACTTTGATATGGAAAGATTTGGAGGGTAAGCCTTGCCAGTTCGGTTCAAAGGAAGTATGGGATTCTATACGGGTTCGTAATCCTATTGTTAATTGGGCAAATCTGATCTGGTTCGCTCAATGCATTCCTCGCCATTCTTTTCACATGTGGCTCGTCATTAAAAATAAGTTAAGAACCCAGGACCGATTACAGGCTTGGGAAGTAGGAAGTGAAACGAATCTTCGGCTGTTGTGTTGTCCGCTATGCAAGTATGATCGGGACTCAAGGGACCATCTTTTTTTCCAATGTCCATTTGCATCTCAAGTGTGGAACAATGTTAAGTCTATGGTTGATATGAGTAATGTCAATGAAACATGGGAGTCCGTTATGGATTGGATGAATCATCATGCTAACACAAGGAAGATAGACCACATTTTGTGCAAAATGGTAGTTGCTGCTACAACTTATTTCATTTGGCAGGAAAGAAATGCTCGACTTTTTACACTGAATCAAAGCGGTGTTTCTATGGTGACTGAAAGAATTGTGAACATAATTAGATTACGTGTGATGGGGTTCAAGTCTGTCGGGGATGCGAACCATACAAGGACGATGAGGAGGTGGAAGATTACTATGCTTGAAGATGATACAGGAGCGGGTTAGATGATTTGAGTCGGTATTGTGTAGTCTTGGCTTTGTTTGTTTCTTGGTTGTTTTAGTTTGTGTTTGGTTTCGTTGGTTGTGTTTTTTTTTTCTGGTTGTCCTAGTCTTGGTATGCTAAGTCTCGCTTTGTGTATCCTATCTGATACACTTGTGATATTCTTTGATTATTTATAAAATTCACCGGGGTAACCCTTTACCCAAAAAAAAAAACTTGCAAGAACGATGGACAAGAGGATGATCGTAGTACACTACCGACCTCAGAATTAGAACGACCTTGGTTTCTGGCAATGAACACCAGCAAATTGGCTTCAATCGAATCCTTAACCCTGGAGAGAGACTTATGGGAGTCAACACTTACGAATCGATTGAGACGTAATCAATGACAATTGACTATAGGGTAGAATGTGTAACTGCCCGCACAAGGAGTAGTGCCTTAGGACGTGGCACGAAATGTGAAAGGATGAACCCTAATGGCGACAGGCCGCAGGACTCCGTTTCGAGCAACGACATTAGAAGCAACAGTCATGATGACATTAAGGTACTCGCAAATCATGACTTTCGGTTTGGAAATGATGATGGCTTCAACAAGGATTGGCTGATGTTAAGTAAGGACGCCAACAACCCATGGAACAATGGCAGTTTTGGGAATCCTAGTAGCAGTAGCAACAACACTGGAAGTGGTACTCATTAAAGGGCATTTAGGACTAGCTTAGGCGACGCCAGGCATAATAGCAACATGGTAGCTTGTATGAGTAGCTAATCGCTTCGTCTCTGTTATGTTTAACCCTGATGCTCCTTGAATCTGAACCTGTTGTGGGATCAACTGATGGCAAGACAATTCAAATTTCATATGTTCGTTGGGATGCAAACTCGACCTTGTGAGACAAGTGTTCGACATCGACCTTTTCTCTGCTACCCTTGATAGTTTTGGTACGGTAGTCAGTATGAGTTGGTTATTCAGATATCGCGCAGATATACCCTGTGAGGAGGAAGTTGTCGTCTATCATAAAGTATCTGGGAGGTGCAGAGGTTAGCACCAATTCAGCAATGAAGGCCTGAAGTATCCACGGAAGGATTACATCGCTATGTTAGCACTCGTTACTGATGCTAAGGCTAAGGAAAAGAGGATCGAGGATCCACCGATTGTTCGTGACTTCTTCCTATGTGCTACCAGAAGAACTATCAGGTTTACTTTCACATCGTCATGTGGAATACTAGATCGGTATCATGCTAGAGGCAGCCCTGATTACTCGTACTAGTACCGTCTTGCACCAGGAGGGTTGCAAGAGCTGTCTAATCAACTACGGGAACCGTTGAACAGGAGTTTTGTTGAACCTAGCTTTTCGCTTTGGAAAGCCCAGTTATATCCGTGAAGAAAAGCCTTTTCGTATGTGAATTGATTATCGAGAACTTAACAAGGTGACAGATAAAGACCGCTTGCTTTGACCATGTATTGCCAGTCTGTTGACCAGTAGTGAGGGTCAGTGTGACAACTCTCAAAATTTCATGTATCCGTACGATTATTTAATGATAATTAAAGTGCTTAGTGACTTTGTTAAATTCCTAAACTGTTTTCTGATTATTGTGACATACTTACATGTGCTTGTTAACACACTAGTCTTGTGCAGAAAACTTGACTAAATGGTCCTGAATATTTTCCTACGTGTAAGGAATTAATTGTGTTACAAAAATATATATATAAGACGCCTTACGGAACAATTAAACAATTTAACGGAATAGTATCCGACCGAACAACCGGACATTACCCGGAACACTAAATTTTTGTCAATAACATTGTTTTACTATTTTTTAGCTAGTCTTGATCCCCGTTTGCCATAAGACCCACTAAAAACCTTATAACTAACATATAACATCAAGTACTTGCATTCTAACTATCAATCACCATTTAGTTGGAAAATTTGCAACAAGACCCCCCAACCGACTTTTCGGTCCATGTGGACCCACCAAATATACACACCTTACTTCTTGATTTAATCTAATATTTTATGTGATTTCTTACTTGTGGGATTGAACATAATATGTGAAAGATCTATAAGAAGCATGGCATAGATTATTGTCATCATTCCTCAAGATTACACCCTCACCTCACTCCTCTCTCTCTCACTTTCGGCTCCCCCAAACCGAACCCACCACCACCATTTTCACATCTTCATCTTCTTCAATAACAAGTTCCATTCAAGCTTCAAAGTTGATCCTTGGAGGTTGCATCTTGAAGAGCATTCAAGGAGCTTTGTTCTTGCTTTTCATCATCATTTCTTCACCATCTTCTTCACTAAGAATCATCCCTAGCTATAAGCTAGTAGTAAGTCTTGATTTACCCTTATTCATGTCCATTTTGTGTAGTTAAAAAGATGTAGTATGTTAAATCTACAAGAACACAAAAAGGGTTTAAACAAGAAGATGAACATGAAAGTTACAAGAAGATTTACATGATGAAATGTTGTAGTAAACATGTTGATTACTTGATGATCTACTTGCTAATGTTGATGTCAAATGTCGTTATTGATCTCTAAACATGTTAACGGAACCAATATAACTCGTATGAGAATATTAAAAAGCTGAAAACAGGGGCTGGTTGGTGTTTACAGCCAACTTCAGTTGGCTGTAACCAGACCGTAACTTTACGAAAAACTGATTTTCTGAAGTCTAGATTTATGTATTATGAAATACGGTTCTAATGGCACGGGAATCATAATTTTTGGACTTCGTTTACTATTTTTAAAGACCCTTTTAAAAACAGCAGCTGAAGCTGAGTTTTTGCTGCAGTAAATGGGTGATATGTTTTTGGTTATAACTGGAAATCTATGATGAATCAGCTCATGAAATTTGTACAGTAGATGTCAACTGATGTATTTGTAATTATCCCACTGGAATTTCGTAAATCGAACTTACGAAGAATTTTTAATAAATTATTCCGTGGACTGCAATAAGAAAAAGATGAATCTGATTGCAGTCCGGAAAATGATTTTTTATAAAATATTGATGATGAATTGGATCCCAATATTTTTACACAATAATATTTGGATCGATTAAGACCTTCTGTAAAAAGTTGGGAATTTTTGGAACATGTTAACTCTTTTATTAAAATCCCCGAAAACAACCTAGTTTTGAAGATCAAAGCTGAAACGACATAAGTAGTGATTTGCTTGTCTAAATATCGGGTATGTTATCTGAGAATGATATAACATGTTGTATGTCAATAAGAGTGTTATGTGCAATGTCGTATGTTTGTTTATGAGTGGGGAATAGATGGGAAGTTTATATGGGCATGAACCGTTAAAGTGATGCATGTTATGTGATAGATACGTGTAGGAACTATGTGTACTATTTGAAGTCACTAATAAACTAAGTGGTAATCATACTAGGACGTGATTGACCGACCTTGACTGTTAGCTATATTTGAGAGTCAAACCGAGCAACCGAGGTGAGTTCACACTTTCTACAAGGCATGGGATTCCCGGTGGTTTGGGAATAGGTTAAGAAACTAAAATGGAGTCTACATATCCTCCTTGGGTAGGATATGCACGGCCATCCTCCTTGGGTAGGATGCCAATATTAATCCTGCGTGTTCTCCTTGGGTAGAATACATACGTTCGTCCTCCTTGGGTAGGACAAAAACCTTAAAACTTACTAGATAAAACTCTATCATGAAGTCCCTCAATTTATATCGACTTAATCGCCGAGGCCAATGGCGAGCGGGTCATTAGTTAATAGCGCTATTAGGTTTAACAAACCTCACACCGTGTCGTCCGAACGGGCGTGTACTAATGGACTATGGCAAACTGTCAATGATGATAGAACATTGACGTAGGGCACAACTATTGTTCGTAGTAGTCGATATCATACAATCTAGTAGTTTACATGGGGAAACCCCCACTAATTATGGATATGATTTGGGTAATAAAAAGGATCTGGTTAAACATACTTTCAACTATGGGGTAACCCCCATGGCAAATATGCCAACGAAAGTCAAACCACGTTTTCAGAAACAACTTAAAACTAAACAATCAACCGTGAACTCACTCAACTTTGTTGTTGACTCGTTGTTACATGCCTTACAGGTCGCTAGACGCTTATGGAGCTTGCACGAGGAAGAAGTCGTTGTGGGATGCGGACTGTTATGTCCCGTACTTAATAATTGAACTTTATAAACTATGGAACTTATGTTTTGGTTTAACGTCTTATGCTTCCGCTGTTTAAATTAAACTTGGTTAACTTTCTTTTGGTCACCAATCGTATCGTGGTCAGTTTTATTTACTTAATTATGTTATACAATATGATTGGTGGCTCGATCCTGATCATGTCACGCCTCCAAGCGGTGATACCCCGCATGGTGGATTTTGGGGGTGTGACAGATTGGTATCAGAGCCATTGGTTATAGCGAACTTGGTTTTAAAAAGGGGAAAAGCTTTTTGATAAAACCAGACTATAACTTGTACAGTGTTCAACAATCCACAACGACGCTTCGCTCCACGTGCAAGACTCAACACCATAGGTGAAATGGTTCATGCTTACATTGCTTGTCTATTAGTTTACATAGCACATTGCATGCTTAGTTAATATCACAACTGATAATTGAAACCCTGTGTGTTTGCTCTCTTCTGTCACTCCACACTTACGTACTTTCGCGACACCTTTCTTACTTGTGTTTCCTTCGATGTGAAGATCATGAGCGGACGCGGAGGACGTATTAACCTAACCCAAGCCTAGTTAACGGCTCTAATCAACGAACGAGTGGCTGAGGCACTCGCAGCAATTCCAGCAGGAGGTATAACCTGCGATTTCGACCTATCTTAGGATGATTAGATCCTACTCTCGCGAACCAACTCTTGTGTTTAACCTTGTCTTTTATTCTCGCGCAATAGGTCAGCATGCTCAACCTCCTGTGTGTACGTTCAAAACCTTCATGGATTGCCGACCCAGTACCTTCAGCGGCACAGAAGGAGCGGTAGGTCTCCTTCACTGGTTCGAGAAGCTCGAATCTGTCTTCGAAATGTGTGAATGCCCAGAGGATCGCAGGGTGATTTATGCTACTGGAACGCTTGAAGGTGTTGCGTTAACCTGGTGGAAGGCACAGGTTCAACTACTAGGGCTGGCGGTTGCTAATGCCACCCCCTGGAACGGTTTCAAAGAACTGATCAAAGAAGAATATTGTAGTCGCGATGACATCCACAAACTAGAGGTGGAATTTTTCAATCTGAAGATGACGGGGTCTGAGATTGAGGCGTATACGAAAAGGTCAAACGAGCTGGCCATCTTGTGCCCTACTATGGTGGACCCTCCCATCAAACGAATTGAGCTGTACCTCAAGGGTCTTGTACCAGAGATTCAGAGTCATGTGACTTCAGCTAACCTAGGTACCATTTAGCAAATCATTAAGTTGGCCCATCGTCTCACCGATCAAGCAGTTGAATAGAACAGACTGCCCAAACGTATCAGTGCCACAGCTACTCCTGATGCACCCAGCGACAACAAGCGAAAATGGGATGGGAATTCCAGTAAGGGTTCCACTTCAGTTCAGTCTCAGCAGCGAAAGACTGATGACTACCAGAGTCCTGGTCAGCAATCTTCCGGTAATCAAGGACAGGGTGGATACCGAGGGAACCACCCCAAGTGCAACCGTTGCCACAAGCATCATAGCGGGCAGTGCAACAAGGGTCATTGCCTGAGGTGTAACAAGTTTGGTCATGAAGCAAAGGATTGCAGGAGCGCACGACCAGCAAATCAGAATCGCCAACAACAACAACAAGCTCCACAGAACCACCAGCAACAACAACAACAGGGCAATAAAGGATGTTTTCAGTGTGGCGCTAAAGGCCACTTTAAGAGAAACTGTCCTCAGCTGAACCAGAATCAGAACAATAACAACCAGGGAAACGGGAACAACAATGGAGGCAATAATTGAGGCAACAACGGGTGTAACAATAATGGCAATGGTGCCAGGGGACGTGTTTTCGTGCTGGGTCAGGGTGATGCAAGGAACGATCCCAACGTTGTGATGGGTAAGTTTCTTCTGGATGATTTCTTTGTTACTGTTTTATTTGATTCGGGTGCCGATACTAGTTATATGTCCTTAAAAGTTAGTCAAATGCTTAAGCGCACTCCAACGCTTTTGAACACCAAACACACGGTAGAGCTAGCAAATGGTAAAAGTCTCGAGGCCACGCACATAGTTAAGGGTTGTAACCTTGTCTTAGCTGGTCAGACCTTCTCTATCGATCTCATTCCTATCGTTTTGGGTAGTTTCGACGTTGTTATTGGGATGGATTGGTTATCTCATCAACAAGTGGAAATTCTTTGCAACGAGAAGATTGTTCGCATCCCGCGTTCTGATAAGGAACCCCTCGTGATGCATGGCGACAAGAGTGGTGCTGTCGTATGCATCATCTCTTTCCTAAAGGCCCAGAAGTGTTTGCGAAAGGGCCACACTGCTATTCTAGCCCTCGTTTCTGATACATCTTCGGAAGAAAGGAAGATAGAAGATATTCCTATTGTGCGCGATTTTCCTGAGGTATTTCCTGAGGAATTACCTGGTCTTCCGCCTCATCGACAAGTGGAATTTCAAATCGAGCTAGCTCCCGGAGCAGCGCCAATAGCTCATGCACCTTATCGTCTAGCTCCATCAGAACTTGAAGAACTGTCCACGCAATTACAAGAACTCTTGGAAAAGGGTTTCATACGTCCTAGCTCTTCGCCCTGGGGAGCTGCAGTCTTGTTTGTGAAGAAGAAAGATGGTACTTTCAGAATGTGTATTGACTATCGCGAACTTAACAAGGTGACCGTGAAGAATCGTTATCCTCTCCCACGCATTGATGACCTATTCGACCAGTTGCAAGGGTCGAGTTTCTATTCCAAGATTGACCTGAGGTCAGGTTACCATCAACTGAGAGTCCGAGATGAGGACGTCTCTAAAACAGCATTCAGAACTCGTTACGGCCATTACGAGTTTCTGGTTATGCCTTTCGGATTGACGAACGCACCAGCGGTCTTCATGGATCTCATGAACCGAGTATGCAAACCTTACCTGGATAAGTTTATTGTTTTCATCGACGACATCCTGATCTATTCTAAGAGTCAGGAGGAACACGAGCAGCATCTACGACTTATGCTGGAACTTCTTCGAGCAGAGCAACTATATGCTAAATTTTCGAAATGTGATTTCTGGCTTCGCGAAGTCCACTTTCTAGGCCACGTGGTAAACAAGGATGGGATTCATGTTGATCCATCCAAGGTTGACTCGATCAAGAACTGGCCTGCACCCCGTACACCAACAGAAATCCGCCAATTCCTGGGTTTGGCAGGATATTACAGAAGATTTATAAAGGATTTCTCAAAGATTGCGCAACCTCTCACTTCACTGACTCAGAAGGGTGTCACCTATCGTTGGGGTGATGCACAGGAGTCCGCATTTCAGCACTTAAAAGATAGAATTTGTAGCGCGCCTATCCTCTCATTGCCTGAAGGCACAGATGATTTTGTGGTTTATTGCGACGCTTTCATCCAAGGACTGGGTTACGTGTTGATGCAACGTGACAAGGTCATTGCCTATGCATCACGCCAACTTAAAGTTCACGAAAGGAACTACACTATGCATGACTTGGAGCTGGGAGCAGTTGTTTTCGCACTTAAGATATGGAGACATTACCTGTACGGTACCAAGTGCACCATTTACACAGATCACAGGAGTCTCGAGAATATCTTCAAGCAAAAGGAGTTAAACATGCGACAACGTCGATGGGTCGAACTCTTGAATGACTACGAATGTGCAATCAAGTATCATCCAGGCAAAGCCAATGTTGTGGCCGACGCCCTCAGTCGAAAGGATACTATACCTAAGCGTGTACGTGCGTTACAACTTACCATCCAATCTAATCTTCCTACTCAGATACGAGATGCTCAGGTTGAAGCATTGAAAGCAGAGAACATCAGGGCTGAGTCCTTGCGAGGATCGAGGCAACGGCTAGAACAAAAGGAAGACGACGCTTACTATGTAACAGGGCGCATCTGGGTTCAGCTTTACGGAAACTTACGCGAGCTTGTGATGGACGAAGCGCACAAGTCTCGTTATTCGGTACACCCTGGTTCGGATAAGATGTACCACGATCTCAAGACGACATATTGGTGGCCTGGTATGAAAGCCCACATAGCAACCTACGTCAGTAAATGTTTGACTTGTGCGAGAGTCAAGACTGAATACCAGAAACCATCAGGCCTATTCCAACAACCAGAGATACCTAAATGGAAATGGGAGCAAATTTCCATGGATTTTGTTGCTGGCCTGCCTAGATCTCAACACGGAAATGATACCATTTGGGTGATCGTGGATCGACTGACCAAGTCTGCACATTTTCTGGCTATCAAGGAAACCGACAAGTTTTCTATTCTAGTAGACATCTACCTAAAGGAAGTAGTATCAAGGCACGGAGTGCCAACCTCCATCATTTCTGATCGTGACACACGTTTTACTTCTGAACTGTGGCAAGCCATGTACAAGTCTTTTGGCTCACGTTTAGATATGAGCACCGCTTATCACCCACAGACGGATGGACAATCTGAATGCACCATCCAGACCCTTGAAGACATGCTTAGGACATGTGTAATCGATTTTGGTAATGGCTGGGAAAAGCACCTCCCGCTAGTGGAGTTTTCTTATAACAACAGCTACCACACCAGCATCCAAGCCGCTCTGTTCGAGGCATTGTACGGACGGAAGTGCCGATCACCTCTCTGTTGGGCAGAAGTTGGTGACAGCCAAATCACTGGCCCAGAACTGGTAGTAGATACGACCGAGAGAATTGCCCAGATACGACAGCGAATGGCGGCAGCTCGTGACCGTCAGAAAAGCTATGCAGATCAGCGAAGGAAACCACTCGAGTTCCAGGTTGGGGATCGAGTGCTACTAAAAGTCTCACCTTGGAAATGTGTAGTTCGTTTTGGCAAACGTATTCATTGAGAAAATTGGCAAAGTCGCCTACAGGTTGAATCTACCTGAAGAACTCAGCGGAGTTCACAACGTATTCCACGTGTCAAATCTGAAGAAGTGTCTGTCAGATGAGACCCTCAAAGTTCCCTAAAAGGAGCTCACAATCGACGACCAGTTGCGATTCGTCGAGGAACCCGTTGAAATCACTGATCGAGATGTTAAGATTCTCAAGCGTACCAGGATACCTCTCGTCCGTTGGGATTCCCGTCGTGGCCCAGAGTATACCTGGGAACGAGAAGACCAAATGAAACTCAAGTATCCCCAGCTGTTTAAGAAAAATGCAACCACTACTGAGGCTGAAGCTACTGCAGAATTTCGGGACGAAATTCCAAATCAACGGGGGGATGATGTGACACCCCAGGAAAAGCCAGTATTCACCGCAACTTAACTAGCTTCCTCAGTAACCACGAGCTAAATTTCGGGACGAAATTTTCTTAACAGGGGGAGAATGTGACAACTCTCAAAATTTCATGTATCCGTACGATTATTTAATGATAATTAAAGTGCTTAGTGATTGTGTTAAATTACTAAACTGTTTTCTGATTATTGTGACATACTTACATGTGCTTGTTAACACACTAGTCTTTTGTAGAAAACTTGACTAAATGGTCCTGAATATTTTCCTACGTGTTAGGAATTAATTGTGTTACAAAAATATATATATAAGACGCCTTACGGAACAATTAAACAATTTAACGGAACAGTATCCGACCGAACAACCGGACATTACCCGGAACACTAATTTTTTGTCAATAACATTGTTTTACTATTTTTTAGCTAGTCTTGATCCCCGTTTGCCATAACACCCACTAAAAACCTTATAACTAACATATAACATCAAGTACTTGCATTCTAACTATCTTTTTTTGGGTAAAGGGTTTACCCCGGTGATTTTATAGAAAATCAAAAATGCAAGTAGGAAGCTGAAATACCCCCTAGTTCTCTTAGTGGCATACCACTAAAGAGTGGAACACAAATCAAATAACAAAAAAACAACCAATTACATCAAAAAAACAAAACGAAATTGGTCCTCAATCTTCATCCAAGAAGTCTTCCTTATCCGTCTTCCACTCCTCCAAAAAACGCTTGACATTAGGAGTTTGCTTGTACTTGAAGGAGATTAGCTTTGTTCTCACAGTGCTGATAATAGCATCTGCAATTTGCTCCGGGGGTCTCAACCTGTTGCTGAAAAATCTTGTATTTCTTTCACTCCAAATGGCATAAGCTGCGGCCGCCACAACCAGTCTACTAGTAACAGCAAAAGTCGATTTCGAATTAGTTGTACAGATGAGCGAAGAAGTGATATCCTCCCAAGATTCTAATACCGAACCCATGTCTACTTTATTCCGCACTTTGCACCACACTAATTTCGAGTAAGAGCATTCGAAGAACAAGTGCTCATGAGTCTCTAACCCAGAATAACATAACAAGCAGCACATCTGATTCATCGACCCCGTAACTGAATGGTTCCATCGTAAAATCCGGTCTTGAGTCCAAAGTTTCTTTTTGAAGATAAGCCAACACATGAATGCATGTTTAGGAATATTAAAGGAAGACCAAACAACTTTCGACCAATCAGTTGGCTGGTCACGGACTCGGATCGATTCCCACACCTCCTTAGATGTGAAAGGAACTAGCTTACCATTCGGATTCATCCATAAAACTTTATCCTGCATAGAAGACAAGCTAAGAGGCCGAAGCTTAAACAATATAGGGTACACATGTAACACCTGTGCCTTCACGGCCATCAAACAAGTACCAAACCAATGAAATATTATATTTCATACTTGGGATTTGTAAAAATATGTGTATCATTTGCACATATCGATTCTTATTCGATTTCAAACTCTAAATCGCTTTCTGGAAGGTTATACGCGCACCAATGCGTAAATATAGCCAGTTTAATGCAACAAACACTCCGGAATAGTGAAATAGGCTTAACATACCTTAAATAACCTTTACATAACTTAGATATAAGTTTTGGAAGGTTTGGTGTGGTGAAATCAAAGTTAAATCGCTTACAGGGACTTAAGTTGACAAACTGCGAAAGTATGCCAATTTGAACTGTAACAGACCTTCCGGAGCATGACCATAAGTTAAACATACCATAAATATCCTTCACATAGCTTAGAAATAGGCTTTGAGGGGTTCGGTGTGCTAAAATAAACTTTTGGGTCATTCAGGGACTAAAAGTGTCAAAAAGTGCACAAGTTTGCATTTTCGCGCATAACTTACGTTCTGAATACATCCGGACATCCAAAAATTTATGTAAGCATGACTACATTATATTTTAGTGTTCGCCTTAAGAAAAATCCATTCGTCACGTCATTTGGATCGTTTTTCGCGCTTATGCGCATTCCGTCGTAATTAAGCGAACATCGCGTTCGTACGACCAAACGAGCCATCATCCGACATATTTTTGAACATGTTTCAAGTCCACAATGTTTAGGCATCATTTTAGGGCCTTAAAGTTGGCTTTACGGGCCTTAGAAGTGTCGGAAATGGCCTTAAACACGTGCAGGGACCTAAACTGTCATTTCTGAAACATATGTGCAGATCAGAGGCCCCAAGCGGCCCGCATTGTGTTTGCCTAAATCTAAAGCGGGCCGCATTAGCCCTTCTGACCAGATTCAATGTTTGTTTTGCAACTTGCAACTGAATTGATTCGTGTCCACACGTTTCCTATCGTCTAGTCAGCGGATAAGAACAACATTTTAGCCACCACAACATTTTGACAAGTGTTCGGCTTGGATCGTGGCACGATATTCAAGAAACGATCCTAGCGGTTACCCGAAATCTATATATACCCCATGCCCCCCATTGCATAACTTACTAGAATTCTGATTTTGAGAGCTCTAAGTTGAAACCATTGTTTCATACCTGAGTTCTTGAAGTCGGGATTAGCATTCGGGGACCCTGGGTAAGTATTCTTTCGTTCTTTTCCTTATTTTTACTGCTTTTCGAGTCAGAAAGTCAAACTTTGTTTGACTTTCAGCGTTGACCAGTAATGGTCAATGCGAAGTTCGTTTGAACTTCGCAACGTGAGTGTAATCACGTTGGTCATAGTCCCTTGGGACTATGCCCACTGATTACCACGTTGTCTAGAGTCGTAGGGTAGGCGATCTAATAAATCGCCTATACCTTCGAACTCGACCCATTGGTCGATCATTAGGATCCGACCAAATACTTTAGGTGACCATAGTAGGTAGGGAATAACCTTCCGAGGTTATACCCTATGGTCACATCGTTTAAGTAGTTGTATGATAGGTAGTTTATATGCCTTAGGTAAATTACCAGAATACCCTTTTCATGTATAATTGGTAATTAAGCATATGTAACCTAAACCTTTGTCACATAACTGATTATGTAACATGATTAGGCATATAACACTTGTCATAGGGCTAGTTAGGCGGTCCAAACGCGTTTCACGCGAACGACGCGTTAAAGTAGCATAAGCTTCCTAAACGGGTCGTAATGGGTCGTAGACACTTAGGTTAAGTTTCATTTAGTATGTAGGCTTTGTTAAACCATATCATATGAGTTCCTACACTCATTTGGTTTACAAACCCTAATGCTACCCAATCTTCCGATTTAGGTCCGGTTATTTAACATAGTTTCCTATATTAGGTGCCGTTTGATTTCCGTGATCTCTAGCATTGTTTGGTTGTTACTCAAGGACTACTGAGCATTCCCAAGTGAGTACATAGACCCCTCTTTTACTGTTTTCCAAACGTTTTGGGGTGGAACACATGTGCCTACTTGTTACTTTCCTGCTTCCATGTTTTCATATCATATACATGCTATGTTCAATAGTACACTTATAGTACATTGTTTTACATTTTCATTTTATGCTATGTATGTTCATTTAGTTCATACTTAGTACATTGTTTTACATCACATCACGTCACATGCTATGTATGTTCATTGTTGCATACTTAGTACATTTTCATTTCTTCACATGCTTACATTTTGGTATGACATTTGGTTTGTTAAATGGGACAATACATTCATTAACATTAGCTACGCCGTTCGTTAGTAGGTAGTGGTACCATAGGAATTGACAACTCCCGTTCCGGACATCCCAGGGAAATGGGACAGTAAAGGAATGACCGAATTCGATGATATTTACTCAGATAGACCTTTAATTTGTTTAAGGGTTTATCACCTCAGTCGCAAGGCTTGGATGTATGCATTGGAACAACACCGCATAAATGTTCATTATCAGTACAGCATGCATTTACACAAGACATAATATTGATTTAAACACAGTTTTACTTCAATACTTTGCTTTTGTGCATATGGTTTAGTTGAGACATTTCGCTAGCCATACATGACATTTAGACATAGACATTTTAACATGATTGACCTTGATCATGCATTTACACAAGACATAATATTGATTTAAACACAGTTTTACTTCAATACTTTGCTTTTGTGCATATGGTTTAGTTGAGACATTTCGCTAGCCATACATGACATTTAGACATAGACATTTTAACATGATTGACCTTGATCATGCATTTACACAAGACATAATATTGATTTAAACACAGTTTTACTTCAATACTTTGCTTTTGTGCATATGGTTTAGTTGAGACATTTCGCTAGCCATACATGACATTTAGACATAGACATTTTAACATGATTGACATTGATCATGCATTTACACAAGACATAATATTGATTTAAACACAGTTTTACTTCAATACTTTGTTTTTGTGCATTTCACCTATGGTTTAGTTGATGCGTTTTCACTAGCCATACATATCATTTAGGTTACACATTACATGATTTACATTGATCATGCATTTTGACATATTATTCAATACATTTGGCAAATTCATTTATACATGGACAATTTACATTGTTGGTTTGGTTTGATTAAGTGATTAAGTAACGATACGGGTGTAATATGATACAAGCATGGTGGATACGCCGCTGGTACTTCCTATATATAAGTGTTTGTATGGTATTACATGTCGTAGCGTTATTTGAATCATTTCAGTTTGAGACATAGAACATTTTATGCAAATAACATATTTTTCACAAGACATTGATTTACAAACAACTTAACTTATACAAACTCATTTTTACATGGCTATTCATTTAACCATGCATTATTCACTTATTTATATGTATCATCTGAACTTATGGTTTTTCAAATGATTTACAAAGACAAAGCAAATTACAAGGTTCATGACTAAACATTTTCTTAAACAGAAGTCATGAATCTTATTTTCACAAAACCTATGTATCTCACCGGCATTTTTATGCTGACGTACCATATTTTCACATGTGTTTTTCAGGAAATGAAGCATAGGATTGATCAAGTTACACTTAGGCGGACATGGGCCTTAGTGACAATAAAAGATGCAGACTAGTTAATTATGTTGTATTTTCATGTTTGTTAGACATTGTAACACTTATATTGAATAAAACGAAACTTTAATTTCCATGGTTGTGAAACATTAATTCTGTTACAACACTCCCCGATGTTTCCGCCACGTTTTGTATGTTCCACGTGGTCGGGGTGTGACAGAAAAGATGGTATCAGAGCCAATGGTTATAGGGAATTAGGTTATTAGTAATGCTTTGACCTAGTCTATAACCTTCTTAGGACCCTAACGCGAGTTTACTTGCGTTTAGTCATAAAACAATACCGTCACCTATCCTTAGGCGACAACCACAACAAGAACATAAATTTCAAAACCACTTTGAAAACTAATCATCTGTTCTAGGATGATTAATTACTAGGTTTTGAACCCTCAGTTATAAGGTTTTGAATCCCTTTGAATTTTCAAAATCTCGTCAAGGTTTTGGGTTTTAAATAATGTGAACACGTGCAAACTGGAAGGGTGAATGCCTGTATTCTGGGTTTTCTGTCTAGGCAAGCACTTCGTATACATCTCATCAGACGCGAGACCAGTTGTGCTTACCTGGGAATTCTCGGGATGAGTGTTCACTTATAGGCGAGCATGTCTTCAGTGATACATTAATAAGACCTGTTTACCTTGATTAGTCACCGTCTCATTTGTTTGCCTTAGGTAACAAACAAATGATCACAATTTTCATTCGTTAACATTCTGCATTAATTTTCCAATAACCTTTCACTTGCTTCTTCCTCTGTCTTTCATTTTCTTTTAGAATGTCTATTCCTCTCATCACTGGTCAAATGCCCGAGCGAACAGCCAAATTTGTCCAGCAAATTGGCGAGGTGATACTGAAGTCTGTGGATCTAGGCATTGCCATGGCTCGTCTCAAATATGAAGCCTCTCGTCTCGACAATGAAGCCACTCAAGAGCTACCAATGGAAGCAGAAATCAAGCCTGCACCAACATCAAGGAAGCGTAAGGCTTCAAGAAAACTCGCAGCGGTTACATCTAATCAAGCGGGACCTAGCCAGGTAGCGATGCCACCAGCTAGGAAGCCGTACTTGGGAACTGCCCCATGGTGCAAGCGATGCAACCGTCATCATTTAAACGTCATACCCTGCTCCTAATGTACCTACTGTGGACGGTGGGGACATTTGATTAACACATGCCGCTTTGTTGCCCAACACAAAGCTGCTACAAACCTTGCTGCTACCCAACCCCAAGTCAACCCTACTCAAGCTCGTTTCCCACGTGGTACTTGCTACAACTGTGGCAATACGAGCCATTTCAGGAACAAATGCCCAAAGCTTGCTAATGCAAATTTGACCCGCGGATGAGCAGTTGGCTGGCTAGAAGATGTTGCTGTCTTATGCTTTTGTTCTTTTGTTTCCTTGTAATGTGAAACAATTTGTTTTGTTTATAAATAAATTGTTGTTCACAAATTCTGGTATACAAGTATAATTACATGTGTGTATGACTTTTCCTATGATACCTGCATTAAGGAACTATGTTCCTTACAAACTACTCTTGTGATTCTCTCTTTCAAATGATCGCTCATGATTCCTTCAAAAATTTTAAGTACTCGTTTCACTCTAAGAAACAAAGTACAGAAAATTAAGTGACATTATGAGTAATCGTGCTTTTCGCACATCTGTGCCTTTGAATCCTTGGTTAGATAACTAAGGGTATTTCCAAATCTCATACCCATTACATTTTGATTTTTTTTTTTTCAACATACACAGTACAAGTATTTCAAAACAATCTTCATGATCTCAAAACATTTCATATAGTTTGAAAAAAAAAAAAAAAATTTCAAGATATATTGTCTATGTTATTTCAAAAACATTTTTCCCATGCATAGTTTTCCAAATATTTTTTTCCTCACACATTTACTTAACCTTCAAATTCTGCTTCATATGTCGCCTTGACATATCTAGCATCTCAACCTCATAAGCATTTTACTTATGTTTTGACTTAAGCACATCCAGTGCAAGATTTCAAAACATCTTCAACTTCTAAAATTCATATGGGATCTTTTTATCTTCATATTTAGATCCTTGTGGACGATCATCATTCAAATCAGAGTCCTTAATTGGATTCCTTATGTACCTTAATTCGAGTATTTCGGTTCTTTATAATCGAAATCGAATTTTCTCTTCAATAATCTTTCTATCTTTATAGTTAGATTCTTGATAACGTTTAAAGTACCAAATGAAATCCGTTGAATGGATTCCTAGTGTGCTTTAAATGCATGTACGCAAGTAACAAGACAAATTAACAAACAATCTTTGTGGTTATATGACTATGTGTTTATGCATCTTGAGTTTTCATTTAAGTATTTTTGTGTTTTTATACTCTGGATAATTCGTTATCCAAATCCTCGCAGGATCTTTCATATCTTCATATGAGAGATTCGTAGCAGGATATTCAAAGGTACTACCTTAAATCCTTAATGGGCTTCTATGTAATAGTTAAGACCCTTGGATTTATATAGTACCACTCCAGACCCTTTTTAGTGGTCTAGTCAAAAGATTGATTCACAATTTGGTTAAAGAATGACATCTAGTGATGTAGCTGGACAGACTCCTTGATAGTCTATTTAGATCATTTATTGATTTAGTCTACGGGACTCTATGGCGGTCTAGTCACACTCATCACAGGATTGTTCATTTGGTTTTACCCTACGCATTATAAAATAGACTGTGTGAACTGTGCAAGGAATTGTCTAATTATGGACGCGTACATAATTAAGAAATTTAGTGCACAGAAAACCAGCAAGGTTTATTATGTGTAAGAACCGATAGCGACAACAAATAACAAAATGAGGACGATGTAATGGAGGTACGGTGGACGCACCAATGATGCTTTATATACTTGTATATAAGTATCCCTCTTACGTTGAAATCATGATGATTATTAAAGTTACTAGAAGTTCAGAAACCTAGCAAATGTTGTTCGATCTTTTCAACTTCATGTTTTAAACTCTTACAAGTTTCCTCTAAATAAATTTCGGGACGAAATTTCCTAAAGTAGGGGAGACTGTAACACCTGTGCCTTCACGGCCATCAAACAAGTACCAAACCAATGAAATATTATATTTCATACTTGGGATTTGTAAAAATATGTGTATCATTTGCACATATCGATTCTTATTCGATTTCAAACTCTAAATCGCTTTCTGGAAGGTTATACGCGCACCAATGCGTAAATATAGCCAGTTTAATGCAACAAACACTCTGGAATAGTGAAATAGGCTTAACATACCTTAAATAACCTTTACATAACTTAGATATAAGTTTTGGAAGGTTTGGTGTGGTGAAATCAAAGTTAAATCGCTTACAGGGACTTAAGTTGACAAACTACGAAAGTATGCCAATTTGAACTGTAACAGACCTTCCGGAGCATGACCATAAGTTAAACATACCATAAATATCCTTCACATAGCTTAGAAATAGGCTTTGAGGGGTTCGGTGTGCTAAAATAAACTTTTGGGTCATTCAGGGACTAAAAGTGTCAAAAAGTGCACAAGTTTGCATTTTCGCGCATAACTTACGTTCTGAATACATCCGGACATCCAAAAATTTATGTAAGCATGACTACATTATATTTTAGTGTTCGCCTTAAGAAAAATCCATTCGTCACGTCATTTGGATCGTTTTTCGCGCTTATGCGCATTCCGTCGTAATTAAGCGAACATCGCGTTCGTACGACCAAACGAGCCATCATCCGACATATTTTTGAACATGTTTCAAGTCCACAATGTTTAGGCATCATTTTAGGGCCTTAAAGTTGGCTTTACGGGCCTTAGAAGTGTCGGAAATGGCCTTAAACACGTGCAGGGACCTAAACTGTCATTTCTGAAACATATGTGCAGATCAGAGGCCCCAAGCGGCCCGCATTGTGTTTGCCTAAATCTAAAGCGGGCCGCATTAGCCCTTCTGACCAGATTCAATGTTTTTTTTGCAACTTGCAACTGAATTGATTCGTGTCCACACGTTTCCTATCGTCTAGTCAGCGGATAAGAACAACATTTTAGCCACCACAACATTTTGACAAGTGTTCGGCTTGGATCGTGGCACGATATTCAAGAAACGATCCTAGCGGTTACCCGAAATCTATATATACCCCATTCCCCCCATTGCATAACTTACTAGAATTCTGATTTTGAGAGCTCTAAGTTGAAACCATTGTTTCATACCTGAGTTCTTGAAGTCGGGATTAGCATTCGGGGACCCTGGGTAAGTATTCTTTCGTTCTTTTCCTTATTTTTACTGCTTTTCGAGTCAGAAAGTCAAACTTTGTTTGACTTTCAGCGTTGACCAGTAATGGTCAATGCGAAGTTCGTTTGAACTTCGCAACGTGAGTGTAATCACGTTGGTCATAGTCCCTTGGGACTATGCCCACTGATTACCACGTTGTCTAGAGTCGTAGGGTAGGCGATCTAATAAATCGCCTATACCTTCGAACTCGACCCATTGGTCGATCATTAGGATCCGACCAAATACTTTAGGTGACCATAGTAGGTAGGGAATAACCTTCCGAGGTTATACCCTATGGTCACATCATTTAAGTAGTTGTATGATAGGTAGTTTATATGCCTTAGGTAAATTACCAGAATACCCTTTTCATGTATAATTGGTAATTAAGCATATGTAACCTAAACCTTTGTCACATAACTGATTATGTAACATGATTAGGCATATAACACTTGTCATAGGGCTAGTTAGGCGGTCCAAACGCGTTTCACGCGAACGACGCGTTAAAGTAGCATAAGCTGTCACACCCCGACCACGTAGAACATACAAAACGTGGCGGAAACATCGGGGAGTGTTGTAACAGAATTAATGTTTCACAACCATGGAAATTAAAGTTTCGTTTTATTCAATATAAGTGTTACAATGTCTAAACAAACATGGAAATACAACATAATTAACTAGTCTGCATCTTTTATTGTCACTAAGGCCCATGTCCGCCTAAGTGTATCTTGATCATCTTATGCAACAGCTCCTGAAAAACACATGTGAAAATATGGTACGTCAGCATAAAAATGCCGGTGAGATACATAGGTTTTGTGAAAATAGGTTTCATGACTTATGTTTGAGAAAATGTTTAGTCATGAACCTTGTTATTTGCTTTGTTTTGTAAATCATTTGAAAATCGATAAGATCAGATGATATGTATAAATAATGTATGGTTAAATGAATAACCATGTAAAATGAGTTTGTATTAGATAAGTTGTTTGTAAATCAATGTCTTGTGAAAAATATGTTATTTGTATAAAATGTTCTATGTCTCAAACTGAAATGATTCAAATAACGTTACGACATGTAATACCATACAAACACTTATATATAGGAAGTACCAGCGGCGTATCCACCATGCTTGTATCATATTACATACGCATCGTTACTTAATCACTTAATCAAACCAAACCAAACAATGTAAAATGTTCATGTCAAGATGTAAATCATGTTAAAATGTCTATGTCAAATATCCATGTCAAATGTCTATGTCAAATATCCATGTCAAATGTCTATGTCAAATATCCATGTCAAATGTCTATGTCAAATATGTCATGTATGGCAAGTGAAAGGTCTCAACTAAACCATATGCACAAAAACAAAGTATTGAAGTAAAACTTGGTTTAAATCAAAGTTATGTTTTGTGGGAAATGCATGATCAAATGTCAATCATGTTAAAATGTCTATGCCGAAATGTCTATGTCAAATCAATTGTCAAATGTATTGGGTAATATGTCAAAGTGTTCATATACTGGATGAGCATATGCAACAAAATGTAATGTAAAACAATGTACTAAGTATGCACACAATGGACATACATAGCATAAAATGTAATGAAATCATGTACTATAATGTACTAACGAACATAGCAGGTATATGATGTGAAAACAGGAAAGGATGAAAGTAACAAGTAGGCACATGTGTTCCACCCCAAAACAGTTTGGAAAAACAGTAAAAGAGGGGTCTATGTACTCACTTGAGATTGCTCAGAAGTCCTATGATAACCACCAAGCAATGCTAGAGATCACGGAATCAAACGGCACCTAAATAGGTAACTACGTTAATTAACCGGACCTAAAACGGAAGATCTGATAGAATGAGGGTTCGTAAACCAAACGAGTATAGAGACTCGTGTCATATGGTTTAACAAAGCCTACATACTAATGAAACCTTAATCTAAGTGCCTTCGACCCATTACGACCCGTTTAGGTAGCTTATGCTACTTTAACGCGTCGTTCGCGTGAAACGCGTTCGGACCGCCTAACTAGTCCTATGACAAGTGTTATATGCCTAAACATGTTGCATAATCAGTTATGTGACAAAAGTTTAGGTTACATATGCTAAATTACCAATTATACATGAAAAGGGTATTCTGGTAATTTACCTAAGGCATATAAACTACCTATCATACAACTACTTAAACGATGTGACCATAGGGTATAACCTCGGAAGGTTATTCCCTACCTACTATGGTCACCTAATGTATTTGGTCGGATCCTAATGATCGACCAAATGGGTCGAGTTCGAAGGTATAGGCGATTTATTAGATCGCCTACCCTACGACTCTAGACAACGTGGTAATCAGTGGGCATAGTCCCAAAGGACTATGACCAACGTGATTACACTCACGTTGCGAAGTTCAAACGAACTTCGCATTGACCATTACTGGTCAACGCTGAAAGTCAAACAAAGTTTGACTTTCTGACTCGAAAAGCAGTAAAAATAAGGAAAAGAACGAAAGAATACTAACCCAGGGTCCCCGAATGCTAATCCCGATTCAAGAATCTCAGGTATGAAACAATGGTTTCAACTTAGAGTTTCTAAAATCAGAATTCTAGTGCATTTGTAGTAATGGGGGGTGGGGTATTTATAGTTTTTGGGTAACCGTTAAGATCGTTTCATGGAAAACGTGCCATGATCCAAGGCGTACACTTGTCGGAAACTCATGGTGGCTAAAAACCATCCTTATCAGCTGATTAGGCAAGTGGTGAGTGTGTGGTTGTGGTTAAAACAGCTGCAAACAGCTGTTAATGCAGTTAATCTGGTCCAGAAGGCGGAAGCGGCCCGCTTCAGGATCAGCCAAACATAATGCGGGCCGCCTGAGCATGTCAGATCAGAAACATGTTTGAAAAATGACAGTTTCAGTCCCTGCACATGTTTAAGGCCATTTCCGACACTTCTAAGGCCCGTAAAGCCAACTTTAAGGCCCTAAAATGTTTCCTAAACATTGTGGACATGAAACATGCTCAAAAATATGCCGGGTGATGGTTCGTTTGGTCGTACGAACGCGATGTTCGCTTAATTACGACGGAATGCGCATAAGCGCGAAAAACGATCCAAATGACGAAACGAATGGATTTTTCTTAAGGCGAACACTAAAATATAATGTAGTCATGCTTACATAAATTTTTGGATGTCCGGATGTATTCAGAACGTAAGTTATGCGCGAAAATGCAAACTTGTGCACTTTTTGACACTTTTAGTCCCTGAATGACACAAAAGTTTATTTTAGCACACCGAACCCCTCAAAGCCTATTTCTAAGCTATGTAAAGGATATTTAAGGTGTGTTTAACTTATGGTTATGTTCCGGAATGTTCGTTACAGTTCAAATTGACATACTTTCGCAGTTTGTCAACTTTAGTCCCTGTAAGCGATTAAACTTTGATTTCACCATACCAAACCTTCCAAAACTTATATCTAAGTTATGTAAAGGTTATTTAAGGTATGTTAAGCCTATTTCACTATTCCAGAGTGTTCGTTGGATTAAACTGGTTATATTTACGCATCAGAGCGTGTATAACCTTCCAGAAAGCGATTTAGAGCTTGAAATCGAACAAGAGTTGATATGTGCAAAAGATACACATATTTATACAAGTCCAAATTATGAAATACAATATTTCATTGGCTTGGTATTTGTTTGATGGACGTGGAGACACAGGTGTTACAGTCTCCCCTACTTTAGGAAATTTCGTCCCGAAATTTATTCGTAGGAGTCTGTTTATGACTTTGTGTCAAATAGTCACCAGAGATATGTAGGACATAATCTGGTTATTTTCCTCAATGGATAATTTTCAGAAGCGAAAATGAACGAACAGAGTCATTTTCTTCAACGGTTTCTTCGGAAATGGAAAATAAAGGAGTTATCTAAACGGATATACATTTCCCTCAACGGATATTCTTCAGAAGTGAAAATGAATGGATGATTCATTCTTTCTCAACGGATTCTTCGTCAGAAATGGGAATGAAGGAATAATCCACGGATATTCATTTCTCTCAACGGATATTCTTCAGAACAAAAAAATGAACAAACGAGGTCATTTTCCTCAACGGTTTGTTCTTCAGAATTTGAAATGAAAGAAAAATCAACGGATATTCATTTCCTCAACGGATAATCTTCAGAAACGAAAATGAAATAACGGAGTCATTTTCAACGGTTGTTTCCTCAGGTACGGAAATGAAGGACTACACAACGGATATTCATTTCCTCAACGGATAAATCTTCAGAAACGAAAATGAACTAACAGAGTCATTTTCAACGGTTATTTCCTCAGAGTTGGAAATGAAGGATTACACAACGGATATTCATTTCCTCAACGGATAAATCTTCAGAAACGAAAATGAACTAACGGAGTCATTTTCAACGGTTATTTCCTCAGAGTTGGAAATGAAGGATTACACAACGGATATTCATTTCCTCAACGGATAAATCTTCAGAAACGAAAATGAACTAACGGAGTCATTTTCAACGGTTATTTCCTCAGAGTTGGAAATGAAGGATTACACAACGGATATTCATTTCCTCAACGGATAAATCTTCAGAAACGAAAATGAACTAACGGAGTCATTTTCAACGGTTGCTTCCTCAGAGTTGGAAATGAAGGACTACACAACGGATATTCATTTCCTCAACGGATAATCTTCAGAAACGAAAATGAACTAACGGAGTCATTTTCAACGGTTATTTCCTCAGAGTTGGAAATGAAAAATTTCACAACGGATATTCATTTCCTCAATGGATAATCTTCAGAAACGAAAATGAACTAACGGAGTCATTTTCAACGGTTATTTCCTCAGAGTTGGAAATGAAAAATTTCACAACGGATATTCATTTCCTCAACGGATATTCTTTAGAACGAAAATGAATGGATAATTCATTTTCCTCAACGGTTATTCTTCAGAATGGAAATGAAAAGATAAACAACGGATATTCATTTCCTCAACGGATATTCTTCAGAACGAAAATGAATGGATAATTCATTTTCCTCAACGGTTATTCTTCAGAATGGAAATGAAAAGATAAACAACGGATATTCATTTCCTCAACGGATATTCTTCAGAACGAAAATGAATGGATAATTCATTTTCCTCAACGGTTATTCTTCAGAATGGAAATGAAAAGATAAACAACGGATATTCATTTCCTCAACGGATATTCTTCAGAACGAAAATGAATGGATAATTCATTTTCCTCAACGGTTATTCTTCAGAATGGGAATGAAAAGATAAACAACGGATATTCATTTCCTCAACGGATATTCTTCAGAAGTGAAAAATGAATAGCTAGTTCATTTTTCCTCAACGGATGCTTCATCAGAATTGGAAATGAATAGGGTTAACTCTTGATACATGATAGAACTTGCTGTGATTTCTGTGCACTAAATTCCATAATTATGTATGCATCCATAATTACGTAATTCCTTGCACAGTCCGCACAGTTTGTTTTATAATGTTGTGGGGAAGGATGTCGAACTTGTGACGACAGTGACTAGACTACCATAGGATCCTTTTAATTAGATCCACAGAGGATCTTCTTAATTAGGCCTCCCAGGAGTCCTTCCAGCTATATCATCACATGATATCCCTAACCAGATTTTTGGATCAATCTGTTTAACTAGACCACTCAGGGGTCTAATTATGGAATGGTACAATATAATCCAAGGGTCTTTACTATTACGTACAAGCCCATTGAGGATTTAATATAGTACCTTTGGATATCCTACTATGAATCTCTTGTACAAAGATATGTAAGATTCTACGAGGATTTGGATAACATAAATTGGATCACATGACACATAAAGGATAACACATGAGCACATAACCACATAATTGTTTAATTGTCATTATCTTGTTATCTTTGAACACGGATAGTTAAAGCACGCCAGGAATCCAATCCGTGGATTCCACTTGGCACTTTAATCATTAGAATCTAACTATGAAGATAGGAAGATCTTAATAAGAATTCGGCTTTGTCCTTATTGAATTGTAATGTACGTATTAAGGCATACGAATAATTCAATTAAGGGCTCCGATTTGAGTGATATTCATCCACAAGGATCTAATTATGAGGATAGAAAGATCCTATATGGATTTTGCAATTTGCGTAACGAGAGGTGTTTCGACACCTTGCACTAGGCATGCTTACGTCGATACACAAGGTAGAAATTTCATAAGGTTGAGGCGCTAGATATGCCAAGCGACATATGAAACAGAGTTTGAAGTTTGAGCAGCAGCAGGATTTGTAACAGCTTTGCTTTGGATTGCAAAGCGGCACATGTTAACCAAATGTCTCCATCGTCCACCGTAGGTACATTTGAAACTAGGTATTTGATTCGGATGATGACAGTGGCATTGATTTCACCAAGGAGCAGTTCCCTTATATGGCTTCATCCCTGAGGCGAGTCATGGTGATAGCTAAATCAACGGCCTTCTGGTAGTACGACGCCTAATTGATGGACAATTGCAGCACCTGGTTCGAACATTGTTGTTGCGATGAAGAGGCACCATGAAGAAAATAGAAGACATGGGAGGAAACAAGGGAAAGATAGTCGAGAGAAAATGACAACGCATGAAGATTGCGACCATTTGTTTGTTACCGAAGGCAAACAAATGAGATAGTGACTAATCAAAGTAAGCGGGTCAATATAATGTATCGCGAAGACATGCTCGCCTATAAGTGAACACTCATCCCAAGAATTCCCAGGTAAGCACAACTGGTCTCGCGTCTGGTTGAGATGTATACGAAGTGCTTGCCTAGACAGAAAACCCAGAATACAGGCATTCACCCTTCCAGTTTGCACGTGTTCACATTATTTAAAACCCAAAACCTTGACGAGATTTTGAAAACTCATAGGGGTTCAAAACCATATAACAGAGAGTTCAAAACCTTACAATTGAGGGTTCAAAACCTAGTAATTAATCATCCTAGAACAGATGATTAGTTTTCAAAGCGGTTTTGAAATTTATGTTCTTGTTGTGGTCGTCGCCTAAGGATAGGTGACGGTATTGTTTTATGACTAAACGCAAGTAAACTCGCGTTAGGGTCCTAGAAAGTTATAGACTAGGTCAAAGCATTACTAATAACCTAATTCCCTATAACCATTGGCTCTGATACCATCTTTTCTGTCACACCCTGACCACGTAGAACATACAAAACGTGGCGGAAACATCGGGGAGTGTTGTAACAGAATTAATGTTTCACAACCATGGAAATTAAAGTTTCGTTTTATTCAATATAAGTGTTACAATGTCTAAACAAACATGGAAATACAACATAATTAACTAGTCTGCATCTTTTATTGTCACTAAGGCCCATGTCCGCCTAAGTGTATCTTGATCATCTTATGCAACAGCTCCTGAAAAACACATGTGAAAATATGGTACGTCAGCATAAAAATGCCGGTGAGATACATAGGTTTTGTGAAAATAGGTTTCATGACTTATGTTTGAGAAAATGTTTAGTCATGAACCTTGTTATTTGCTTTGTTTTGTAAATCATTTGAAAATCGATAAGATCAGATGATATGTATAAATAATGTATGGTTAAATGAATAACCATGTAAAATGAGTTTGTATTAGATAAGTTGTTTGTAAATCAATGTCTTGTGAAAAATATGTTATTTGTATAAAATGTTCTATGTCTCAAACTGAAATGATTCAAATAACGTTACGACATGTAATACCATACAAACACTTATATATAGGAAGTACCAGCGGCGTATCCACCATGCTTGTATCATATTACATACGCATCGTTACTTAATCACTTAATCAAACCAAACCAAACAATGTAAAATGTTCATGTCAAGATGTAAATCATGTTAAAATGTCTATGTCAAATATCCATGTCAAATGTCTATGTCAAATATCCATGTCAAATGTCTATGTCAAATATCCATGTCAAATGTCTATGTCAAATATGTCATGTATGGCAAGTGAAAGGTCTCAACTAAACCATATGCACAAAAACAAAGTATTGAAGTAAAACTTGGTTTAAATCAAAGTTATGTTTTGTGGGAAATGCATGATCAAATGTCAATCATGTTAAAATGTCTATGCCGAAATGTCTATGTCAAATCAATTGTCAAATGTATTGGGTAATATGTCAAAGTGTTCATATACTGGATGAGCATATGCAACAAAATGTAATGTAAAACAATGTACTAAGTATGCACACAATGGACATACATAGCATAAAATGTAATGAAATCATGTACTATAATGTACTAACGAACATAGCAGGTATATGATGTGAAAACAGGAAAGGATGAAAGTAACAAGTAGGCACATGTGTTCCACCCCAAAACAGTTTGGAAAAACAGTAAAAGAGGGGTCTATGTACTCACTTGAGATTGCTCAGAAGTCCTATGATAACCACCAAGCAATGCTAGAGATCACGGAATCAAACGGCACCTAAATAGGTAACTACGTTAATTAACCGGACCTAAAACGGAAGATCTGATAGAATGAGGGTTCGTAAACCAAACGAGTATAGAGACTCGTGTCATATGGTTTAACAAAGCCTACATACTAATGAAACCTTAATCTAAGTGCCTTCGACCCATTACGACCCGTTTAGGTAGCTTATGCTACTTTAACGCGTCGTTCGCGTGAAACGCGTTCGGACCGCCTAACTAGTCCTATGACAAGTGTTATATGCCTAAACATGTTGCATAATCAGTTATGTGACAAAAGTTTAGGTTACATATGCTAAATTACCAATTATACATGAAAAGGGTATTCTGGTAATTTACCTAAGGCATATAAACTACCTATCATACAACTACTTAAACGATGTGACCATAGGGTATAACCTCGGAAGGTTATTCCCTACCTACTATGGTCACCTAATGTATTTGGTCGGATCCTAATGATCGACCAAATGGGTCGAGTTCGAAGGTATAGGCGATTTATTAGATCGCCTACCCTACGACTCTAGACAACGTGGTAATCAGTGGGCATAGTCCCAAAGGACTATGACCAACGTGATTACACTCACGTTGCGAAGTTCAAACGAACTTCGCATTGACCATTACTGGTCAACGCTGAAAGTCAAACAAAGTTTGACTTTCTGACTCGAAAAGCAGTAAAAATAAGGAAAAGAACGAAAGAATACTAACCCAGGGTCCCCGAATGCTAATCCCGATTCAAGAATCTCAGGTATGAAACAATGGTTTCAACTTAGAGTTTCTAAAATCAGAATTCTAGTGCATTTGTAGTAATGGGGGGTGGGGTATTTATAGTTTTTGGGTAACCGTTAAGATCGTTTCATGGAAAACGTGCCATGATCCAAGGCGTACACTTGTCGGAAACTCATGGTGGCTAAAAACCATCCTTATCAGCTGATTAGGCAAGTGGTGAGTGTGTGGTTGTGGTTAAAACAGCTGCAAACAGCTGTTAATGCAGTTAATCTGGTCCAGAAGGCGGAAGCGGCCCGCTTCAGGATCAGCCAAACATAATGCGGGCCGCCTGAGCATGTCAGATCAGAAACATGTTTGAAAAATGACAGTTTCAGTCCCTGCACATGTTTAAGGCCATTTCCGACACTTCTAAGGCCCGTAAAGCCAACTTTAAGGCCCTAAAATGTTTCCTAAACATTGTGGACATGAAACATGCTCAAAAATATGCCGGGTGATGGTTCGTTTGGTCGTACGAACGCGATGTTCGCTTAATTACGACGGAATGCGCATAAGCGCGAAAAACGATCCAAATGACGAAACGAATGGATTTTTCTTAAGGCGAACACTAAAATATAATGTAGTCATGCTTACATAAATTTTTGGATGTCCGGATGTATTCAGAACGTAAGTTATGCGCGAAAATGCAAACTTGTGCACTTTTTGACACTTTTAGTCCCTGAATGACACAAAAGTTTATTTTAGCACACCGAACCCCTCAAAGCCTATTTCTAAGCTATGTAAAGGATATTTAAGGTGTGTTTAACTTATGGTTATGTTCCGGAATGTTCGTTACAGTTCAAATTGACATACTTTCGCAGTTTGTCAACTTTAGTCCCTGTAAGCGATTAAACTTTGATTTCACCATACCAAACCTTCCAAAACTTATATCTAAGTTATGTAAAGGTTATTTAAGGTATGTTAAGCCTATTTCACTATTCCAGAGTGTTCGTTGGATTAAACTGGTTATATTTACGCATCAGAGCGTGTATAACCTTCCAGAAAGCGATTTAGAGCTTGAAATCGAACAAGAGTTGATATGTGCAAAAGATACACATATTTATACAAGTCCAAATTATGAAATACAATATTTCATTGGCTTGGTATTTGTTTGATGGACGTGGAGACACAGGTGTTACATAAGCTTCCTAAACGGGTCGTAATGGGTCGTAGACACTTAGGTTAAGTTTCATTTAGTATGTAGGCTTTGTTAAACCATATCATATGAGTTCCTACACTCATTTGGTTTACAAACCCTAATGCTACCCAATCTTCCGATTTAGGTCCGGTTATTTAACATAGTTACCTATATTAGGTGCCGTTTGATTTCCGTGATCTCTAGCATTGTTTGGTTGTTACTCAAGGACTACTGAGCATTCCCAAGTGAGTACATAGACCCCTCTTTTACTGTTTTCCAAACGTTTTGGGGTGGAACACATGTGCCTACTTGTTACTTTCCTGCTTCCATGTTTTCATATCATATACATGCTATGTTCAATAGTACACTTATAGTACATTGTTTTACATTTTCATTTTATGCTATGTATGTTCATTTAGTTCATACTTAGTACATTGTTTTACATCACATCACGTCACATGCTATGTATGTTCATTGTTGCATACTTAGTACATTTTCATTTCTTCACATGCTTACATTTTGGTATGACATTTGGTTTGTTAAATGGGACAATACATTCATTAACATTAGCTACGCCGTTCGTTAGTAGGTAGTGGTACCATAGGAATTGACAACTCCCGTTCCGGACATCCCAGGGAAAGGGGACAGTAAAGGAATGACCGAATTCGATGATATTTACTCAGATAGACCTTTAATTTGTTTAAGGGTTTATCACCTCAGTCGCAAGGCTTGGATGTATGAATTGGAACAACACCGCATAAATGTTCATTATCAGTACAGCATGCATTTACACAAGACATAATATTGATTTAAACACAGTTTTACTTCAATACTTTGCTTTTGTGCATATGGTTTAGTTGAGACATTTCGCTAGCCATACATGACATTTAGACATAGACATTTTAACATGATTGACCTTGATCATGCATTTACACAAGACATAATATTGATTTAAACACAGTTTTACTTCAATACTTTGCTTTTGTGCATATGGTTTAGTTGAGACATTTCGCT
>JARYGA010015129.1:0-39453 GCA_030545235.1 Helianthus tuberosus
TATGGGCCTCTGGTTGAAAAGTTTTCAACCTGGCTCGATCCTAAAAAACCGGTATGGTATAGATTTGGTGAGAACCTGTTCCAAACCGAATCGATTTGTTCCCGATCCAAAAACAAACCGGTTTTAATGCTCCAAACCATTTTGAACCTTATCCAAATCGGTTTGAGGGGGTTGTGTTTTCCAACCCTAAAATTGGTCTATAACCCGAACCGGTTTGGCCCATTAAAAAAGTTCGTTATTGAAACCGGTTCATTTTGGACCCAACCCGGTTTTCGTACACCTCTACCACACCACACTTGTTTGGATATATGTTATTATTATTTTATTATGTATATAAAAGAAGAAGTTGATAGCTACAGGAACATTTGTATTTTTATTTTGGACACAACTTTTTTTTGTAACTTTGGTTTTTACTTTTGTATTTTGACCACAATTTTTTGTTACTTTTGTTTTTTAGTTTTGTATTTTGGCTACATTTTTTTGTTACTTTGGTTTTACATATGCAGTTTTCAAATAGGGTAGGTGAATCAACTTTAAACCATGTTTAACTACATACAAAAATGACTTTTAGGAATATAAAATATTAAAGGTAAAGTTTATACGTGTGTATTTTTATCCTCACATTGATAAAAGATTTTTTAAGATGAGTTATAAGCTATAGTTAGTGTCAGTATGGTAACGTTAACGTAATGAATTGATCAATATTGATCAAACTACATTGGTACTAACACCGGCATTTGTTTTCATGGTTTTCAGTCGGAGTAAAACATGTGTCGAATCCTTTTGAGCATATTTGTTCGGTTGCTGAGTGCCGGTATCATACTGATACGACAAAAAAACCAAACCGATGTCGTAACGAACCAAAGTGATAACGACCAAGCACCCGCTACGAAGTGCGGGGAAAATTCCACTATAAACCAAATTCATTAGGGTGAACGGGGCGCTTTGCGGGGAGGGGTTCGGTGAGTCGAGTCCCCGAGCGGGAACACCGCCGCCAACCCCTCGGGGAGCGTAAGCGGGGAGGGTGGCTCGGTGGGTGTTCACCGCGTGAGATTTCAAGTTTTTCTTTTTTTTTTTTTTTTTTCCTTGTTTTTTCCTTGTTTTTTCAGGTGAAGAAATGAAGAATTCAGGTGAAAAAATGAAGAAGAAGAGATGAAGAAGAAGAGAGGATCTTGTAGGTGAAGAATTAGGTTGGAGAAAGAAGAAGGAGGAGGAAGAAGGAGGAGGAGGTTGGAGAAAGAGAAAAAAAATTTTCAAAAATAACTCTAAACTTTTGTTTTTAGTTTAAAAAAACACTCAAGTTTTTTATTACTTTTAAAAGGACCCTAAAATTTGTTTTTAATTTAATGAAATGTGTTTTTTTAATTTTATTTAGTTTTTTATTTAAATTATGTTTTACTTTTATAAAAATATTTTTTTATAAAAAAACAAAAACAAAAAAAGCAAGTCTCCCAAAAGAGGAGTACCGTCATCAAATTGAGGGTGTGGGGGGAGTTAAGGGGGGAGTTGACGTGGCGCGCGCTGATTGGGTGTGTGTAAGAGAGGTCACTCCCCCTTAGGGTGGGCGGGGCACCCACCGAAAACCCACGCGGGGACCATTTTTGCCGATCGGGCACCCCCGCCATCCAAGAGGGGAGTGAGATAGGGGACCAATTTTGGTGAGGAGGCACCGAAGAGAGAAGAGGAGAGAGAAGGTGGGCCCCATTCAATCAACCAATGAAAAATTTCCTTTTTTTTTTTTTTCTAATAAAAAACCAAATCACCTAAGAGGGGAGTGCCGCCATCAATTTAGGGTGTTAGGGGAGTTTAAGAGGGGAGTTGACGTGGCACACGAGGATTGGTTATGCGTAAGAGAGGGGACTCCCCTCTTAGGGGAGTGCCCCCCTCACCCTTAGACCATGTGTAGTGGGGCGTTTTTTTAAAAAAAAATTCAAAAAAAACGCCCGAAAACGCCCAAGGCACCATTACATGGGGCGTTATTTTTAAAAATCTTTGAAAAAAATTGTGATCCGCGTTATATATAAAACGCTCAAAACAATTGCTTTAGTCTGACATTTTGACTTGAAGGGGCATGTGGCCAATGAGATTATTTAGTCTGACAGTTTGCTTTATTTTTTTTTATTTTTTTTTTCAAATGATTGAATGGGGGTTATTGGCATAATGCCCCACTACGCCACTTTTGCTATAATGCCCCATCGCTGACTAGGACGCCACGTGTCGGATAATGCCCCATGGTGGGGGCATTATAACCCACTACCACTACACATGGTCTTAGAGGAGTGCCCCTTACACCCTTATATTTGCCAAAAAATTTAGGCCCAAGTTTATTAATAAGTGGTTTAACGGATAATTTAGGTTGAAAATTTAAGGCTCAAATTCAATATATTTGGGACAACTTTTTCTCAGGCCCTAACATATCAAATCCAAATGTAAAACCAATAGTCGACTCATAACTGAACCTAAATGTAAAACCAATAGTCGACTCATAACTGAACCGAACCATTCATAATATCAAAAACCTAAAAGCAGAAATCAATCATCTTACTAAATCGGAAGACCTATGTTCGATTTTGGTTCGGTCTGAACCCAAAACTGACGCATGCAATCCTGTAAAATTAGAGGTCAAACATATTAACTAATGGGACCATGGGTTTGTGGCGGGCCAGGCGATAACCAAGGTGGAGGCGGGCAAAGTAGCTAAGCACGAAAAAAGCTTGCATTGAGAATCAGCACGTGTTCGTCTCGTTCGCTTTCGATACCTTTGGGGCTCTCGCCTCTGACGCGGTGCGGTTCCTCAAGCGGGTTCAGCAGGTGGTAAGCAGTAACACCGCGCATGTTAAGGGGCAGAATTTTGTGTTTAGCAAGGTAGGGTTTGCCATTCAGAAGGGGGTAGCGGCGCAGCTTGTTGCTCGTCTACCTGCCATTAGTCTGTAATCGTCTTTGTTTTGTTACATAGTTGATAATAAAAATACAACCTCTCAACAGGTTTGATGACACGTAGGTAGTGCTTCGATCCCTTGTTTATTATTATTCACAACTCGGTTCTTAGTTTTGAGTAAAATTTAGATCTAGACAAAGATAAGACGGATGAAATGAATTAGTCTTGAATCTCTATAAACCTTATGGTCCTATCTAATCACCATACTATTTACCTCAAAACAAGTGGTACACACAGGTTGTGGGGAAGAAGATGGAGCTAAGGGGTGTAACTGATTGCGGTGGAATAGGAACTAAACGATATTCTGGTTTGGTACCCAGTACCATTTGTTCATCCCTAATCTAAACTATCATCAAAAATAATCTTTAAGTGAAAAACAACAAAGAAACGATAAAACTAAAACTGAAACCAACTTCGGTCACATATAGGGATTGCAAGGCCAGATATCGGTAATGCTAGTCCCATACCCGATGTAGTATACCGGACAAATTACCCGTCAATCACTTGGGTAATTTATGTCGGACAATTGTGAAGTAATTACCCGTCAGATATCAGACATACAAACATGTATCTTAAATACACATCTATGTTTTTTTTAATATGCCCATCGTGATTTCCAAGTATATTTTTCCTTCCATTCTAATGTTTATATAAATATAAATATATCATATAAAAATATATAAATCATATAAAAATTAGAATGGAAGAAAAAATATATACTTGAAAATATATCATCACCATTTTTATAGCATCCAACTTAAAGGTCATCAGTGTGTGAGTGTATATATATCAAAAAAGAACAGTTTGTTTTCTGTGTAATAAAGCACTAGATTAAACCATTACTAAACGAAGGTTAAGAGGAAAATAAAATCAACTTCAGGGAACAGGACATGTAGTTTCAAGTAATCGGGCCGGATATCACGTAATCTCATGCCCGCAAGCAAAATATATATATATTTTTTAACTCCATCACATTCACATGAGTTGAGACTTTTCATTCCTGCTTACCAAATACCAAACATGAACATAATATGGCCGATTTTAACATAACTAATTAAACCTAACAAGATAAACCTCAAATTAAACCCAAAATAATTTGTTCAATAATATACCCTAACATATACATTGCTCCTACTGGCCTCACTTGTGCCTCATCTTTTTCATTTTCTCCAACTGCACACCCCTATATTTTTTATAAAATTGGGAATCACTACCACAACAAATAAATTAACAAACCAACCAACCTTCAATTTCTTTTTTAGAGTTTCCACCTCAGCGGCGCTATGCTCTTTTTCCTCTGAAAATATCGCGATTATACTATCTTGCTCCTTTTTTAAAACCTCGTATTTCTGTTTCTCCTCCTCTAGCTGATCATACAAAGTATCGATATTTTAATAAGTATCGTCTATTAGTTTGGGTAACGGGTCAAACATGTAATTTAGTGTCCCACCAAATTGACCCGTTATAATGAACGAGTTGAAGTTACCTGAGCTTCAAGTTCTTTGCAGCGGTTTTTTGCAGATTTTAGATCCTGCATCCGATCACCTAATAACTCTTCTTCGCTCCTTATCAATCTATAAGAATAAATCATTCATTAATATGAGAAACTGAATTTATGATAATAAAAAGAGAAATATCGTGCACCTTTTCTTCAAGTCACGATTCTCTTCCATTATTAGCTCTAAACTAGGATTGCTAGAATTTGTAGGAACGGTTTCGTTCCCATTAACACCAGGAGACTGACAAAAAAAAAAAGGTCACATTGATCACGCAGAAAAGATTGTAACACTCGATATTTAACATAGGAAAATTGCACGAAACTGAAATATAGTTTACCAACTTTTTTTTTCCGGTTCTCAACAACTTTGAATTAGATAACGGAAAGCAGCTCGTGTTTTATTACTGGATTTAGCAACCAAGTTACACATAAAAATTTAAACTACAAGCTTGTAGTAACAAGTGACAAGTTAAATCGTTTTGTGTCATATTTTGCTGATATTTCAAAAATTGCTGACATCTAATCTAACTTATAATAAAAGACTTCAAATAATGCCACATGGCATTCTCTCCTTCAACCTCTTAAATTTTATTTATATTTGTTAATAAATTTCTTTTAATATTAATATTAATTAATAACCAATATATAGATATCACTTATGTTTATCCTTATCTTTATCTAAAATTAATAAATAACTTCAATTTTGCAATTTAGACCCTTTGTTTTTTTACTTTTAACCCAAAGTTTTCCATCTTTTGCAATTTAATCCCAACTCTTTTTTATTTTCAATTTTGATCCACCGTACTTTTCATCTTTCCCAAGTTTTTCGTTTCGTTCTAAATTTTGTGAGTTAGCGTATCGCAACGTGCGTGTTGGGTTCAACATTTTTTCGTATATTTTTTCCCGTTTGACTGGCCCGTCACGTCACATCTATTTTTTTGCGTTTGACAAGTTCGTCCAACACGCGGGTCCTGGATGGACTTAGTTATTTTTTTCTATGTTTTAAGTTTTTCGGATTAATTTTTCAGCAACGAGCGTGCGTGATTCAAAGATTTTACGTCTGGTTTTCGCTCGGCGTTATTTTTTTCTCGTTTTTATTTATTTTGTTTTTACGAGCTTTTCCGGTGTTGGTGTGACAATGGTATTCTATTGCTACTACTTAACACAGTTTTATGATCACCGCTGCAACGCAGGGGCTTAATACTAGTGGCATATAATATACTAGGTAGCATTTGATGTTACATTTTAGCAACTATTTTAAAATACAAAAGAATAAAATACACGGATGGTCCGTGTGGTTAACCAAAATTTTGGATTTAGTCCCTACCTTTCTAAAAGTACACGAATGGTCCCTGTGGTTTGTACTTTGTAACGTATTTAGTCCCTAACTTTTGCAAAAATTACATGGATGATCCCTGTGGTGTGCACTTTGTAACGCATTTAGTCACTAAAAGTTGGGGACTAAATGCGTTACAAAGTCCAAACCACAAGGACCATCCGTGTACTTTTGGCAAAAGTTGAGGACTCAATGCGTTATAGAGTGCAAACCATAAGGACCATCCGTGTATTTTTAGAACGCTAGGGACTAAATCCAAAATTTTGGTTAACCACAGGGACCATCTGTGTACTTTACTTAATAGTTAATACAAAACTTCAAAGTATCATTTTTTTAGCAACCAACTTTCAGAAACAGAAGAGCATAATCTACTAATTCCCCATTTTATCCATATCATATATACAAATTTTCCAAGTCTGTGGAGCCTTAACTGCAAGGGTTTAATTAGCATTCTACTAACAAGAAATTTCCTTAACTGCACACATCTTAAATTGAGAAAAAAAAAAATTCTCTTGTGGAAATAACTTTGGGATGGAGGGAGTAACATTTTCTTTTTCAGATTATTCGCTTGCGCAAATTTTGCATATGTTGAATCTGATGTGGCGACTGGCATGACATCAACCAGTGCCACTGCCACATTAGCAAATTAAGTAAAATTTAGTTATAATGAGGTTGATTGCTAAAATAGGTAATCAACTGTAAGTTGGTTTTCTACTTTGCATTTAATTCAAGAATGTCAAAAAATTAGTGGAAGTTACCGTCATTTGAGGTGGCTCGACAGCTTGAACGGCTTTTACAGTTGGGGAAATCCCAAGATTTCTGACCTCTGAATTTGAAAGTAGACGAGTTTTCCGGCCATTTGCATGTTGTTTATTCACCATAGTTTGTAACTCGTCACGGGTATTTTCATTTTCAGTCAAAGGTGACGTTGACTCTGTAGAGCTTGCACCTACACCGGAAACTTTGTTTGATTTATCCCCCTTTTCTCCGATATTGATATTACCATTAGCGGCTGCAGTAGGATGCCGGTTCGGTTTGGTTGTTACTGCCTCTTTGTGCGGTTTTTGTGTAAAGGCTTTGTTGTTCAACGGTGGAGCGGGTTTCGTCCTTTGACTTTTCCGTACTGAAGGTCCGGGCTCGTAATCAGGAGAAGGTTCTATGATAACCAGAAAACGTTACATGATTTAGTATATATAAACATCTCTTTTTCGTTACCTACAGGTGTATATATAGCGAGAAATTGTGTTGCATGAAAATGCATGTGTAGGTTGAAACAATGTGTCGATGTTATTGGTGATGCACACGTGTTACGTGTATATACATAAAAATCAAATTCAGCATAACAGATCTTCCTAAGCAAAAATTGGTATCCTACTAAAACATTACCTATATATTTCTAGGCATTATTACACCTCAAATTACGGATTTTGATGCAATATCAAGAAACCATTAAAATAATACAGCAAATAATACCTCTGCCCTCGGAAACTTTCCCATGGCGTCTCGGAGCGTAGCCGATTTTGTGACAGTATGTAGACCTGCACCAAAAAATTAAATTTTTTTAACTTTATAAACTAGTAAAATATTTTCATTAACAATATATATATATATAGGGTAAGGTTCATGCGAGAACCACCCTTATTGCGAGAACCGCGAGAACCAATGTGAACACAACCTAAAATAGCTAAAAAAACCTAACCCCCACCCCCCCCCCCCCCCAAAGCTAAATGCTAAAAACTAAAACCCCCAAAAAACCTAACCCCCCTCCCCCACCCCCCAAAAAACTAAACCCCCCCCCCCCCCCCAAGCTAAAATGCTAAAAACTAAACCCCCAAAAAACCTAAAAAAATCTAAAAAAATAAAAAAAAAAATCTAAATTTTTTTTTTTTAATATTTTTTATGTTAAAATCGTTACTTTTAGTATCCAAAAAAATAAAAAAAAAATTAATTTTTTTTTTTTTTGCTTCGAAAAGTAGCGATTTTTTTATAAAAAATATTAAAAAAAAAAATTTGTGTGATTTTTAGCTATTTTTAGGCATTTTTAGTTGTGTTCACATTGGTTCTCGCGGTTCTCGCAATAAGAGGTGGTTCCTAACGGATCTTTGTCCTATATATATATATACCAGTATGTCTTCTGCATTTGAACAAGACGTGTTTCAAGTCTTTGAAGAACAGTGGTACGCTCAAACCCTTGTTTGTCATGAGCTGGTTCGACAAAATTAGCTTCCAATACACCTAACCAACAGCAAAAATGAAATAAAACACTACATTAATAGATCTAAACTAGTACCGAAAACAACTGAAGTTGTGAAGGTAAATATAAACCTATGACCCCACGACCGTCACTTCCTGCAGCATTCCAGAGTCTCCAAAATGGCTGTAAAACGAGAAGCATTGCATTAAAGGTCAACAAAAGTCAGACCTTGATAAGTCTTATGAAGGTCAACAGAAGTCAGACCTTGATGAGTCTATTTTTATGATAAACATTGAACCCCTGTACATCTATATGAGCTGCTGCATCCTTTACAAACCCCACAGTAACTACCGCAACAATCTGTTCATTCAAACAGATTGTAACTAGAAGAAGATGAACTTGAACAGAACACAAGCAACAAATATTATAGCGACAGCAAAATGCGTGGTTCGTGAAACAGGTCAAAATGGGTCATTTTTTTAGAAACAACTGACCCGTTTCCATGCTTAGTTGACTTATATAATTTCCCATTAAGATAAACGAAAAAAATGAAAACTAGGAAAAACGAAACAACAAATTAATTGTAATTACAATATTACATTTGAATCCTTGGGGAGCCCTTCCACACTGGGATGCGGGCGATATTTGATCACATTTGTCATCATCATATCATTTACATTTACTATATTATGATGCTCCACATCCTTCCCACGAAGAATCATCCGGAAATTATGAGGAACCCGTAGATAGAGAATCGATGCGTAACTCTGACAAAATTAAGAACAAATCATTACATTATACCATGAACAATCAACAAGATTATAATAATACTGGATAGTATGACATTCTAGTTACAAGTTACGGCGACCAAAATAAAGGTTTACCCTGAGTGAGTGACGATATGTCAAGTAGTGTCTAGAGTTGGGATGTTGTTCTGCCATTTCTATATTTTTCTCATCTCGATTAACACCTCGAATCTGAATATCCTGCAAGATACAAATTTTAATGTCGATTAAGCTCGGAAATATGACCATAAAGGAGTTACATAAGATCAAGGATAACATAAACAAACATGCTTATCGGCATCAAAATCGAGCTCTAAATTTCCTTGATCATCCTCCCATAAATTGTAAATGATTATGCGCGTACCCTGATCCTTCATATGCCCAAACTACAACGTAAAAATAAAAAAGAGGTTAATAGCATATCCACTATACACAGATGCTAACTATAAGAAAAGAAGTGTCACTTGTTTCAAGAGGTCTGCTTCGCTTGAAAAGGGAGACCACTGTACGATCGTCTCAACATTTGTATCCCAGTCACCGGCTGATGATCGTTTCATTTGATTCCATTCTTTCCCGCTTTTTTCATAATCAAGCTTTTTGTTGTAGTCAAAAACCACCATAAACAAATAAAAGAACACACGGTAAGTTACTCGCTATAAAAACATTGATAAACACATTTCAAAATAACATTAATTTAATTACCATGGGAACTACCGTATCTTCCTTCCCTGTGCTCCGCAGAAACGTGTAGGACAATAGACCAATGCTCTGTGTAGACCTTCAAAGCAATATCAAATCAAATACTATTAGTTTTTTTTTATTCATTATTGTTTAAAAAAAATAAAAATTGGTTTATAATATAAATGGACCACAAACGTTTTCCCATCTTCTCCAGAGCATCGAGAGAAGACAATAACATCGGCTCCAAGCCTCATGGTGCTCGTCTTGAAACCGTTTCCATCTAATAAAAAATATCACCATAGTAAATAAAGAAATACATTTAATTGTAGTAATAGGGATGCGACTTATGCCATTACATTGTCCGATCATATCCTTGACCTTGCTTTTCAAAGAATATCCGAGCGACATGCAATGTCGCATTTTATCTGGGTCCATCCCACCACCATTATCTACAATAAATAGAGATAGCAAAGAAAACAATTTTATATTACGTGATCCCGAGTTGGAAAAAAATAGGAGACAAAAGACAATAATTTTTTTGAGCCACACATACCTTCAATCAGCAGCATTCGGCTGTTATCTTTCTTGTTCTTTAGCATATCAATTTTGACATATGTAGCGCCATTACAATTCTGATAACAAAGTAGAAAATGGTATCACATCACAAGCACAATAATATAATATATAAAAATACACGTATAAACATAGGAAAATTACCTCATCTAGTGAATTGTCCAAAAGCTCCGCAAAAGCTGCATGAGTACATATATATACATACACAATCCATAAGTTACCAAAATAAGTTGGGTTCATTTCACAACTCTAAATAAATGCAGAACTTTCAGAACTCCAAACAATTATTTTATACATATTTTTATATATTTAGGGTATTTTTATCATTTATTATATGTATTTTTATGATTACACACATGTTAAGAGTGGTTTACATATATGTAATAGCCAAATTATATATATGTGTAATCATAAAATTACATATAAAAAATGATAAAGTTGCTCTTAACATGTATGTAACGATAAATTTACATATAATAAATGATAAAATTATCCTAATTATAAAAATATACAAATAAAAAGATTGTTTATTAGAAGTTCTGCGAGTTCTGTAAATATTGGGTTCTGAAATGATCTTCACCCAATAAGTGAATTTAATAAGTACAAACAGATCATAAATATATGACGTGATATTACCGCCGAGAACCCATTTATGACTAGTTGCATTGGAGTGCAGAAACCTTGGATGAACCCTCAAATGATCCAAACCACCTGCAGTTATGAAATAAGTGAATTTCATAGCTTGCTCTTGCCGATCGTAAACTAAATAGTTTCCATTTTCATTTATATAGTGCTTTTTTTTTTTGGACAAAACTGCGCGAATAAACCACTAGAGGCACTACACGCCACTTTTACATTCAAAATTTCTTACACACTAGTTGGCGGTTAAATGTTATCATAAGTAATTCAAACTTTTATATACTACACATTAATTCAAACAAGCATACGCTACAAATTATGCAACAAAAGAAGAACTAAAAATCAAGAAAAAGATAAAATGGGGAAAAAACAAACAAAAAAAGGTAATGTTTTGCTACTGCATGTTTGGACTACTGTATACAAAAAAACAAAAGTAAAAATCAGAAAAAAAACAAACAAAAAAAGTAATGTTTTGCTACTGCATGTTTGGACTACTGTATACAAAAAAACAAAAGTAAAAATCAGAAGAAAAAAAAAAGTAAGATTTTGACTACTTAAACACATTATGCTAACCAATCAAAGTGTGACACCATTTACTTTCATTATTTACTTCACGTACTTCTTTCACAATCAAATCTACTAAAAAATCCAACATGTTCAAGAAGCGCGCCTCCAGCGCTTAACGCCTCAGCCACCAAATCACCACCAAGGTTACGGGACCCACAAATAATGGACAAACCATTATAAAATGGACTTAATAATATTATATATTTCGACCATCCAATATGGCAATATTATATCAATTTTCTCTTATTATTTTATAAAACTATTCATGCTTTACCGTCGAAGTTCTTTGACATTCTTCCCTTTCTAACTTTCAATACTCAAACTCAAAATAATTACTTATTACTTAATTAATTAAAAAATACTCAAACTCAAAAAAATAATTAATTAACTAATTAAAAAAAATTCAAAACGCAAGTAAAGTGTATTATTCCATTAAGTAAACACATATCATTAATTAATCCTCTCAAATAACACTAAAAAGTATGGGAGTTAAACGGGTCGTGTGTTCGGGTTGGCGGGTCCGACCCGAACATGAAAATTTTAGGCAAACCCGAACAAGAACCGAATACTCTTGGGTTAACCCAAACATGCCCCGTTCAACCCAAATCTTTTAATTTTTCTCGCAAATTAGTATATTAAAATAAAATTAAAAGTTTACTATAAAACAACACAAATGTATATAATACATTTACATTTTCATTATAAAATATTATTTTAATTTTCTTTTAAGTTGTAAAATTGCAAAAAAAATAACCACCCAAAAAAATTTGTGACATTGTAAAAAAATTATATAATATAAATGGGTTAAACGGGTTCGGGTTGTCCCGAACCTGACCGTTTAGCTAAACGGGCTCGCGAGTTTAACCAGAAACTAACCCGAACTCGTTTAGACTAAACTTAAACCCGAGATTGTCGTGTTAGGTTTGTAACGTATCAGAAATTCACACATAAGACCAATTAAATAAAAAAAAACTACAAAATATCATCATCTTTCTTTCAACAACAGCATCATACCTGAAGAAGAAGATACACTCCAATCACTAGAAGAACGCCCTTCAAAATCACCGGACTTCCAAAACTGCTTACAACTCCGATCAAACGTCACCTTCTTCTTACACGGCAAAGGCTCCAGAAACCCTGACGGAAGTCTCACACCGTCACCGCCACCTTTCTTCTTCTTCTTCTTCTTCTTATTATTATTATTATTATTATTATTATCCACGTCGTCATCACCACCACTCAAAACCCTAGATCTCTTCACACTACCACCTCCAATGTATAATGAGATGAGAGATAGAAATAAAACCCATATTAGTTAAGAAAACTAATAAATCTAAATAAATGGACCTTCTTTTGCCACGTGTTACACTTTTTTTGCAGACTGTGTTACGTGTAACAATCAGAGACTGCCACGTGTTACGTGTAACAGCTTTTGCAGACTTTCAGTTTTTTCTGAAAAAGTAAAAACTTTTACGTAATACGTGACAGCGTCTAGTTGTTACACGTTTGAAAAAAAATGTAACACATGACAAAACAAAGTCCATTCATTTGGATTTCTTGATTTTCTTTAGTTAATATGAGATTTCTTCATATAATTCATATATTAATTTACATAATATGGTGAGAGAATGAAAAGTTTATGCCTAGACAAATATGATAAAACAAAAATATGGAGGATATAAAAAAGTATGGTTGGATTTGCTGATGTAACGCGATTGATTTTGACAATTCAAAAGCTTTTTTATCCAAGTCACATTTATTCTCAACTAGTATCTGAACCGGGGCGTTGCCCCGGGTTTTTTTCCCAACTTTCTTTCGACAAACGTATTGGCTTAGATTAAGTGCCCAGTTTGTCATGGTTACAAACCAGGTTGTAAGTACTAAACACTTGAGTTACCGTCCTTACCACTTCATCTAGCCGGAAAATGGTCAAAGTGAGAGTCAAAGTTATCATAGTGAAATCCAAGTTTGTTTACAAATGTTATGCAGTGGCAAACCTTCAAGATCCCACAAAAGAACATTGCACAAATTAACTTTACATTGCAATGGAACTAACTGCAAAAGAACCCATGGATTGAAGAACATCAGGTTGATGACTGTATAAATTGCAGTTCCATCATCAAAAGAACACTGCATACCACTATATTAATTGGCCATTATAAAAATCACCTGGGTAAATGATCAAACACTTACGATGCAAATAACATTCACATTGGATTTATATGTAATCAATTTCTATAACTAAAACTTTCATGACTTGCAAATTAATTTATTAAGAAGAGAATCCAAATTAAAAACAAAATATTCAACAAAAACACAAATAAGAAGCAAAAAACCAATAACAACAAAGAATGAAATACCAAGTGAAAACATAAATTCTGAACATTTAGAAATAGGTATCATTTGCACATCAACGAATAGGATCACTTGCACAGATTAAAACTACCAATCGCTTGTAAAAGCTCCTAGGTCTCAATGGTTCCGTCAAACGCAAACATAAATTAAACGTCGACGCAAGAAAAGCCTCCAAGCAATCACCACCTCTCGGAGAATTAACTGGAGAAGAGAGAACTTACTGTGATGTTTGACATGATGAACTTCAACTTTTATAGTTCAAAATTGAAGACTAAAGTCTAAGCCACAATCAATCTCCATTAACGAACATATAAATTTAGAAAGAATCGAGAGAGTTTTTACTGGTCTACCTTCATCCTTCCTCCTAATTTGAGACTACTGTGTCCCGTTCTAGCCAAACGACTATCTCGACGCCGTCTTCCACTGTCATCGCCGACAGCAGCCTAGTTGACCAGACTATTTGTGAGCCAATGGTTCCATTAGCGTCACTCGCCTTTGTCAAAAACCATATCGCCAACGTCTTCCACTGTCTTGGCCGACGCAGGGCCACTCACTGGAGGTCGACCTGACAATTTGTGTGCCGCTCGCCATTAGCTTCACAAGCCATTGTCAACAACCATATCGCAACCGTTCCCACTGTCTTTGCCGACGGTCGACTACTCACCGGAGGTCGGCTTCCTCCTTTTCGGAATTTCTCTGATTTGTTAGGTGTCGTGTGTGCTTGAAAATGAAATCGGAAGTAAGGACATCTATAGGCCCTAATCGAACCACTTTCTGGTTCATTTGTTTCCTTCGTCTCCGATGCTGGACAGCCATTAGAACATCAAGAACGCGACCTTCGCCGATCATTTTCTGTTCACTCCGATTAGAGATGAGGGGATCTTGTGGCTTAGGGTTTCTCGAACTAAACATCAACATCACCGCTTAGGTCCTCCGATTTACAGCTACAACCCCAGAATCTTCATGACTGTTGGTTACACCGTAGTAGACGGCCGTCAGTACTGCCGTGAACATCGCCGGAAAACCCCTCATCTCTGTAGTCGCTCTCTCTTTATTCCCTGTGCAAGAATCACTTTTCGTTTTGTTGGTTGGCCGCCATCAGAAAGCTAGTAACTTGTGTGGCCACATTTGAAAACCAAAAAACATTCCTGGCATAAACATACGTTGATAATTGATATATATAATAATTTCTCATTTGTAAATATTTTTTCAGAGAAAAATGCAATTTGCGTCCCTGTGGTATGTGTGAAACATCAACCTGAGCCCCTAAATTCATTTTTTGGTTTTTTGAGCCCCTGAGCTTATAAATTCATAACAATTTGAGTCTCTCCGTCACACTTCCGTCTGTTTGACTGTTTGACAATTGTGAAATGTCCTTTATACCCTTATTCCCTAAACACATATAATCCCTAATTCCCTAAATTGATCAAACGGATTCATAACACAACTGGTCTCATACGAACCCTAGAACCCTAATTCCCAAATCGATCGATCCAACCTGATCTATTGTGAAGATGTCTCAAAAATCCGCTGCAAGCTCCAACAAGAAATCATCTCAGGGCGGGGAAGCTTCTCAATTCCTCTGTTCATGTGGTGCAGCGACTTGGTACAAGGTTTCAAAGACTGAAGCTAATCCAAATCGACGCTTCTTATGTTGTGTAAGTTAAAATTATAGAAGAAAGATTGAAGTTAATTATATGGCTATTTCCTGATTGATGTGTTTTTACAGAAGAAAGATTGTGGTTTTATACGGTGGGCTGATACACCTTCATCTCCACCTTCATATTCATGCTCTGGTTGTGAGAAGGTAATACCCGTATTGTTAAGGAGCATGGAAAACAAAGATGGTTTGGCAATTAAGAAAGCTAAGGAAGTGATGTTTTTGAAGATATGTTTATTGTTTATTTGGTTAATGATTGTGGTGGTTTATGTGTATTTTTAGTTTAATATAATGAATGTTGGTTATGTGTCTTTTTTTGGTTAATGTAATGAATGTTGGTTATGTGTCTTTTTTTGGTTAATGTATGAATGAACAAGTTTAGTATCAGTTTAATGCTATGAATGTTGCCGTTGATGTGTAGAATAACGAATTGGTTGAGGAAGTGGCTGACAATGAGTTGGACTTAGTGCCGTCTGTGTTGAAGGAGGAGTGGTTTGATGACTATGATGCTGCGATAGAAGTGTTGAAAGTAGAGTATGAAGCGTCTCTTCCAGATCCAGCAGCGGACTACGACTCAGAAGAGTTGGAATGGGCTAGGTGGGAATGTACAGTTCAACCACCGGAGAATGATTGGTACCATGATCCGTACCCGGGGGAGCATTCTTCTGACTCCGAATGGTCAAATGATGATGCTCATTGGAAGTAGATTGTTAGGGTTTTAAATGTTTGTATTGACCGATTGGATGAGACTCGGCATGTGTTTGATACGTTTAATGAAATTTAATTGTGGTTGAGACTCAATGTGTTTGATACATTAACTGCATAACCATATACATTCCTGGTCATTTAACTGCATAACCATATACATATACATAAACTGCAGTCCTGCATAAACATAAACTGCAGTTAAACTGCATTAACTTATACATAAACAGGTCTTAAACAGGTCTTAAACCATAAACAGGTCTTATAGCAGCCACTGCATAAACAGGTCTTAAACCATACATAAACAAGTACTTCACAAAACATAAACAAGTCGTAAACCATTGAAATCATTGAAATCAACCTAACTAAGCTTCACTTGAACTTGGTGCACCTTGTGTTGCAGTTTGAGATTCTTGAACATTCTCCCCTCCCTGGCCCTTGCATGTCCAACTGTTGTGACCCAAGGTTCCACACTTGCTACACTTGCCCTTCCTGGTTTTGTTTTCTCCACCCGCAACTTGATCCTCACTTGGTGCATGTAAAATATTCTCCCCACCCTGCCCCTTGCATGTCCTACTGTTGTGTCCCAAATTTCCGCACTTGCTGCACTTGGTTGTATTGCCCTTCCTGGTCATTTTTCCCTCACTATCAAAATGAGCTTCAACTTCAGCCTCACCAACTGATTTCTTTCTCTTCTTTTGTGGCCTCCCAACCTATTTGTCATTATACTACAATTAAAAATAGAAAAGGTAAACTGTTATAAATGAGATTACCTATTAAAAACCACTAACCTGCTTATGGTGTTTGGGAGGCAGAAGTGTGGTGGGACATTGTGAGGGTATCCAATTCTCAGGCACGGGAATTGGATTAATCGCATTCTCATAAACCTTCTTCCATGCGGATAACCAATACACTTCATCAACCAATTCTTCGGGCACCCCTATCCTAATATCATTCCTGGCCATATCATTGATAGCATCCACTGCATGTTTACATGGCATGCTAGTTAAATCCCACTTTCTGGAGGTGCTTGTTCTGTTCTTCATATTAACAACACACTGGGATCTTGAGCTATTCACCTACACAAACTCAGTATCCAACATTGAAATGGTCAAACTGCAATACAACTAGCAAAGGGACTTATGACAAAAATACACATAACTGGTACTGTACTGCATCCACTATTAAAACATTGAGTTGTGTGTTGAAACACCGGATCGATGACGAACATCAAACATTGCACTTGATTCAAGACATGAAGAATTAAAATATGAACAAGATAGAAATATGTAGAAGATGAGTCTCTTTATTGATGAATCAGTCATCACAGATTACACAAACCAAAGGAGTATACATCATCTACAAGCTGGTTTAGATCACAAAGATCTAAACCCTAGCTTTCTCTCACTAACACATAGTCTCTCTCTCTCTCAAGAACTTACACCAGGAGAATGAACAAGTTGGGAGAGATGCACAAAGCTTCAAGAGTTGCACAAAGCTTTCTCTAAAATGTTGCCCTAATCTACACAATACACACATATATATAGGCTAGGGACTAAACCCGGACAAAACACATTGTCCGGGATACAAAACAATACGATAATCCGAAACACTAGAAAGTCGTCCGGAATGCCTTCAGCAATTCTGATAATCTTCATTATCGTTGACTTTAACTTGGACTTCTGCTTTGGTTGACCAGAACTGATAAGCGACAGTTACCCGGCAGGAACTGCACTTACAGTCTCCCCCTTAACTGTTGCATCAATTCTGTGTGGCATCGATAATCTTCAATCACCGGATACTGCACTTAGAGACTCTCCCTTGACTGATGATATCATGCCTGCTTTCAACTTTAGCTGAGACTTGATCTTTTAGGTAGAGCACAGCGATCTTCAACCCTTCTAATTAAAGACTTGCTGACGATCACTTAAGGCCGCTTTGAGAAACCCGAAGAATCCAACATCGAACACTGTAGATCCTCCCCCTCAAACTACTCCCGAATCAAGTTAACGCGAAACAACCTACAACCACATGTAAGAATATCGCTCGATACATTAATCTTCAAACCTGACCAACAGCAGAAAGAAACATTGGATTTCCAATGCCCAGCCTTGAACACTTCAAATTTCGCAAAGACATGAAGCTCAGTTCGATAAGTTAATAACAAACTGAACTTTGTAAAAGTACATCCACCATCTTGATCAGAGTCTTCAACCCTTCATCTATGATCTCATCTCGTCACGAATCTTCATGAATCAATCTCCTATCTTCACGAATCCCCTGAATCCCCGATGGCTTTCATCTCCGACCTTCCCCTCAAATCAAGAAGCCCCACATTATTTCGAGACCAGAACTAATCTTCTCTACTCTAAATAGCAACTTAATAAGGCTCAATCTTCAACTAGTCATCAACTGAGAATTCAGCTTCATCATGTCAACACTTGATTAATAACATAAACACACGTGACAAAAACTCCATCACACACGAGATATGTCACGCACAAGCTTTATATTTACAAAGAAAACAGGAACTTCAAAATTTTTACTCCCCCTTTTTCTTTGTAAACAATACAAAATTCCAAGCAAGTCGTATTCTCTTCGCCCCACAAATCAACGAGCCAAACAACTGTCCGTTATAAAGCTTGTTCAAACAAACTGATTTCAACGAATTCGCAGCCGCGCCAACACCAATCGGCTCGGCTGAGCCGTCGTTAACATCTCGTAGCCATTTAACCGAAAGCTCCTCAAGTGAATAACTGTATTCAAGCAGCGCGTTGATCCCTTTCGCTCCAAACAAACAAGTCTCCACCGACCGTAAACACTGCTCCCAATAACAAATCATTTGACCAATTTTAAATAAGGCCCAATTAAAAAATACCTTATAAATCTGATTAGGTGGCCCAACATGTGAACCCTAGCTGCCTTATGTCATCCGCCACCAATTTTTAATGCATGCGTGGCCCTGCTGTTTGTTGCTGACATTAGACGACCCCACCAAATGTTGTTGCAACATTATTTTCATCTTTCACCGTTGATCTTTTCCCATCATCCAACGGCTCAACAAAATTTTGTTCAACATGTTGTACTGGCCCCCAATATATATGTAGCTTACATTTGCAGCCCACATATATTTTTAATTTTGTAACCGGCCCACCATTAGTTTTAGAAAAACACTATACGGTTTCAAGCTTGAAGCATATTCCATACTCTAATTCTCAGTACAAGACAAAATGCCATATTAATCAAATCCATAAAAAAAATCATATTACCTCACACATGCCGTCAAAGAGTAGTCAGACACTCTTCAATGAATATTGGGCCCAAAATACAATCCTTTAACAATTGCGGCCCAATCATTGTAACCCTACGTTGAACTTTGCCAATACACTCTTGTAAACCCCGTATGCAAACAAATGTGCAGCCGTCAACACCATTTTTTTACTCTGCTGATGTCATTCCATCATCATCAGCTTTTGATCTTTCATCGGAAAACAACAAATATTATCCGAGATCATCATCAACAGCAGCCGACAATCAACATTCCTTATCATCATCAGACATCAGTAAAACTCGGAAATAAACTATTCAATTTCAAAACTGGGTTCTGTAAAATTCGGAACCTTGTTAACTTGATCTTATCAAAACTCGGAGCCCACATACATAAAACTCGGAATTTATCACACAGTTGACTCAAGTTTCAAAATCACACAGTTGATTCAAGTTTCAATCGGAGACAAGTTTTTGACCTATTCAAAAACTCGGACTTGGAAACTCAGGATAAACCCCGGAAACAGAGACTCGCAAACAATGATAAACCTCGGAAACATCTTCACAACTCGGAAACATCAGACTTCAAAACTCGAAACTTGGAACCTATTCAAAACTCGGACGCACAGACTTGATCTGTTTAATAACTCGGAACACCAGTTTTGAACTGATTAAAAAAATCGGAACAAATATCAAAACTCAGAGACAAGCTCGGACTTGGAAAGTATAAACCTCAGAACAAAACAACTTAAAAGAAAACTTGGAGTCATAATAGAACTGTAAAACTCGGAAACATGTCTAGACTTGTTTAAAACTCGGACATGAAAACCTGGGAACTGAGACAGACTCACAAGCTCGGACCTTTTGCACAAAAGAAAAACCTCAGAACTTTTGAACTTTATAAAAGAACTCGGAACATTTAACTTCATGAAAACTCAGATAAGCTGAAGCTCAGAAGAAACAAGTCTCCGGACAATCTCCCTAGTGTGACTTCACACTGGTTCACCAAAAACCCCGGAAACACAAACACAGAGTTTTAAAACTCAGACAAGTTTAACACTAAGAAAAACTCGGACAGAGCAATTTTTGGATCAAACCTCATATCTGCAACAACTTGGAGAACAAAACAACCACGAACAGCTTCATTTTCTTCAACTTTTCTGCAAAATCTTCAAGTCTTCAAGATGTTTGGCGGAAACAAACATCAAATCAAGAGCAATGGTGATTCAGAAGGCAGTTAGACCATTCTGAATCGGTAACCATGCTCTGATACCACTGTTGAAACACCGGATCGATGACGAACATCAAACATTGCACTTGATTCAAGACATGAAGAATTAAAATATGAACAAGATATAAATATGTAGAAGATGAGTCTCTTTATTGATGAATCAGTCATCACAGATTACACAAACCAAAGGAGTATACATCATCTACAAGCTGGTTTAGATCACAAAGATCTAAACCCTAGCTTTCTCTCACTAACACATAGTCTCTCTCTCTCAAGAATTTACACCAGGAGAATGAACAAGTTGGGAGAGATGCACAAAGCTTCAAGAGTTGCACAAAGCTTTCTCTAAAATGTTGCCCTAATCTACACAATACACACATATATATAGGCTAGGGACTAAACCCGGACAAAACACATTGTCCGGGATACAAAACAATACGATAATCCGAAACACTAGAAAGTCGTCCGGAATGCCTTCAGCAATTCTGATAATCTTCATTACCGTTGACTTTAACTTGGACTTCTGCTTTGGTTGACCAGAACTGATAAGCGACAGTTACTCGGCAGGAACTGCACTTACATTGTGAGGCTTCTTCTTTGATCTTATTAAACACTTCTTGAGCACGAGGAGTTAATGTACCATGAGCTTTAGCTTGAATCTTCTTTACATTCACAATTCTTTTGGTCATGTACACTCTTATGAACTCTAAACATGTGATTACAGGTTTGTCTCTGGCTCCTATCAACTGCCTGTTGAACACTTCACATATATTATTCAACAATATGTCACATTTGGCCCTACCTGAAAAGTGTGCTTTTGACCAACTGCTTGCTGGGATATGTGATAGCTTTTCATGGAAACTAGGCTCTGCAATCTTCATTTCTTCCATTGACTTTTCAAAATATGGCATTGATGTCTTGCATGCTACTCCGTACAACAAGTTTTTGTACACATCACCAGGCCAATCCTTCTTCAGATTCTGGTGGATATGTCTTAAACAGAACCTGTGTTCAGAGCCTGGGAACACTTTGGATAATGCAGGCAGTAGTCCCTGCCTCAGACAATGTAAGTTAGATATGATAAAATGCCATAAACATTTAAATGATAAAATGCCATAAACATTTAAATGATAAAATGCCATACCTTTTGCCTATCTGAGATGAAAGTGAAGTTGGTACTGTCTGCTAAGCCAAGATCATCTTTGAGTAATTCCAAAAACCATTCCCAAGATTTAAAAGTTTCAGCCTCCACTAAAGCATATGCTACAGGATATATACCGTTGTTGCCGTCTACACCAACTGCAGTAAGAATCTGTCCAGGAAATGGACCTTTCATAAAACATCCATCTAGTCCCAATATTTCTCTACTACACATCTTGAACCCCCTCATAATCGAAGCAAAACAAACATAACATCTTTTGAATTGCCTAGTAGGAAGACTAGGGTTAGCGCAGGGTTCAGTATCTATTTTAATTGTGCTACCTGGATTTGCCCTCAACAGTGCTTCACAATAAGACCTTAGGATACCATACTGCTCTCTATAATCTCCAATGATCCTTGTTGTAGCAATTCTTTTAGCCCTAAACACTTTCTGGATTGAAACATTCACCTGATGGTTCTTCACAAGCATATCCTGTATGGCTGGCAAAGGCATGTCAAGGTTTGACTCGATCATGGGTTGGATCTCATTCGCTATCTGAGACATGGTGTACAGGCCCACTTCTCTTGTTTGGAGGCAATGATGTTGTGAGGTAATGGTTTTCACACACCAAGATTCCTTTTCAGTTCTCCTGGAGATCTGAACCGCCCAAGGACAAGTGGGCTTCAAGTGCCTTTTATCTTATTTTAACCCTAGCCCTCTAAATTTACTATTCTGCCCCTCACCAGAACCCAAAGTAGGATTAGTCCCAAGATAAATAACTCTGAACCTCAACTTATCATTTTTTAATATATAAATATGCATTCTACTCTTAACAGCATATGTCTTAACCATGTCATTCAACTGTTGTTTATCTGGTATTAATTGACCAATTGAAAATGGGAGGTATGAGTCACTAACATGACCTGTATTTTTTCTCTTCTTCCTTACCTTCTTCGCAATCTTGTCCAGCAGTGTACAATTATCATCTTTATCACTAAAATCCTCATGATCACAAGTTATATCTTCCTGCCTAAGTTCTTCTTGACTATTCTCATTTCTAGCATCCTTAATTGTCTCATTGACTTCATCATGATCAAAGTCAACACATGCCTTGAACTGACTCATATCTACTTCATAATCAAACACTGAATTATCTGGTTCCTGATCAAATGTGTAATCTGGATCGTCTTCATCACTGTTCTCTTCATCACTACTTTGTGACTCACCCTCAGAAACTGCCTCGCTACTTTGTGACTCACCCTCAAGCACATTATCTAGTAAATGGCTCATTGCAGTTGAATCCTTGATTCTAGAGTCTCCTATTTCAACATACAAATCTACTAACTTGCATCCTTTTCTAAGTTGGTCATATACATACTCTAACTCATCATCATCAGTCAAGTGTCTAAGACCAAAATCCAAACACACATTAGGATCTTTAACAAAATAATTAAAACATCATCTATAGAGTAACCTATATCTTTCAGCATTTCACGAAGAACAGCAACACTTAACTTTTCAAACTCAACCCAGTCAATGTAACTAACCTTACCGTTGACATACTCCCTTCCTGGATAATCAGTAAACTCACCTCCATGGTTAATCTTTATCGAAAATAGTGTGGGTTCACTCCCTGTTAACACAAATGATCAAAACATCAAACTCATTCTCAAAAAACCGAAAACAGACTATACCATATATATGAACACATTGGCTCAAATGTAAAAGACACAAACTTACCATATATATGTTCCGGATCGTAGTATTCACCTTGAGGACGAACTCGCCATATGAACACCATCGATTTGGGGGGTTTTAGCAGTTTGTCTCTGGCACAATCAACTGTCTCTGTTTTTGGCGGGACTAAATTAGGGCTTAATAATGAATTTTGGGGTTTTTAGAAGGGAAAGAAATCCAAAAGACGGTCTTACCCCTGGCTCAAACAGTCAAACAGATGGAAGTGTGACGGAGGGACTCAAACTGTTATGAATTTATAAGCTCAGGGGCTCAAAAAACCAAAAAATGAATTTAGGGGCTCAGGTTGATGTTTCACACATACCACAGGGACACAAATTGCATTTTTCTCTATTTTTTAATCAACTTTTGATCAGTTCAACAAATCACTAAATGTCTTTTTATAAACATGGGTTTTTTAATAATGTATATGCTGAAACTATATACCAATATTGACTTGAACTGTATTAATTAATCAAATTAGTGGTACTTATCTCTTTTAAACTACATCTATGACTTACGGTGTAAAGTTGAGTTTGTCTACGTTTTACACTAGGTCGTGGTATGAGTTTGTATTTGTCTTTACATTCGTTTCATCTCACGTAGCGCTATGAATTCGCGTTTTGCTTTAAGATTTTTTTCCGATTTTGATCGTCGTTTGCTTTGCATACTACTTATCACGTTTTACGACCCCGCAACGCGGGGTTTAAAGACTAGTTACATACAAAATACATATAAAAATACTTTTTTCATTAGGTTGAAGGTTTAAGTACTTTTTTCATGTAATCTAATGGTATCAATGTATATAAAAAATAATTTTTTTCATTAGGTTGAAGGTTTAAGTCACATAACAGATAAATGTGTAAATTTAATGGAAAAAAGATAAAGAGTATGTAAGTTAACTATTAAAAAGATACAAAATATAAATTATTTTTAAACTATTAATCATATTAAACAATATGAGTTTGAAAACTAGTATTTTATTTTCTTCGAATTACACAAATCAACAAGCTAATCTTTTTAACGTTTTTAAGTTTAACTCGCAAATCTAAACGTTCATAAAACCATATTTATACTTATCAATTTAGTTGTTGAAGACTAAATAAAATCCAGAGTTAAAAGATTACTAAAGGGCGTCTGGTATATCAGTATTCAGGATCAAAACAAGACTTACTTTTTCATGATGAGGATTCAAACAAAATAGTTATAAAAATATGTAACTTAGAAGTAGAGTTAGAGGGGTCGAAGTGGGCATAGGGAATGCCCTCAACGGATTTTTTTTTGTTGTTGCAATCATCACATTGTGGGGCGGTGTTCCTGCACCCCCTGGCTCAAACAGTCAAACAGATGGAAGTGTGACGGAGGGACTCAAACTGTTATGAATTTATAAGCTCAGGCTCTCAAAAAACCAAAAAATGGATTTAGGGGCTCAGGTTGATGTCAGGGACGCAAATTGCATTTTTCTCTATTTTTTAATCAACTTTTGATCAGTTCAACAAATCACTAAATGTCTTTTTATAAACATGGGTTTTTTAATAATGCATATGCTGAAACTATATACCAATATTGACTTGAACTGTATTAATTAATCAAATTAGTGGTACTTATCTCTTTTAAACTACATCTGTGACTTACGGTGTAAAGTTGAGTTTGTCTACGTTTTACACTAGGTCGTGGTATGAGTTTGTATTTGTCTTTACATTCGTTTCATGTCACGTAGCGCTATGAATTCGCGTTTTGCTTTAAGATTTTTTTCCGATTTTGATCGTCGTTTGCTTTGCATACTACTTATCACGTTTTACGACCCCGCAACGCGGGGTTTAAAGACTAGTTACATACAAAATACATATAAAAATGCTTTTTTCATTAGGTTGAAGGTTTAAGTACTTTTTTCATGTAATCTAATGGTATCAATGTATATAATTTTTTTTTTCATTAGATTGAAGGTTTAAGTCACATAACAGATAAATGTGTAAATTTAATGGAAAAAAAGATAAAGAGTATGTAAGTTAACTATTAAAAAGATACAAAACATAAATTATTTTTAAACTATTAATCATATTAAACAATATGAGTTTGAAATTAACTAGTATTTTATTTTCTTCGAATTACACAAATCAACAAGCTAATCTTTTTAACGTTTTTAAGTTTAACTCGCAAATCTAAACGTTCATAAAACCATATTTATACTTATCAATTTAGTTGTTGAAGACTAAATAAAATCCAGAGTTAAAGATTATTAAAGGGTGTCTGGTATATCAGTATTCAGGATCAAAACAAGACTTACTTTTTTCATGATGAGGATTCAAACACAATACTTATAAAAAATATGTAACTTAGAAGTAGAGTTAGAGGGGTCGGAGTGGGCATAGGGAATGCCCTCAACGGATTTTTTTTTGTTGTTGCAATCATCACATTGTGGGGCGGTGTTCCCGCACCCCCACAATCATTTTCTTTGATTCTCTTCCTATTCTCTCACACAAATTTGGCTCACCGGGATTAGTCCTTGCACTACTTCTTTGCTTGTGACCTCTTTCCTCGCAGTACTTTGAAGTTGGACTTCCACCTTTGTAGAGTTGGAGTACGTGAATTAGCAATTTAAAAAAAATAATTTAAGAGTAACAACTTTTCATATTAATGAACATAACTCGCAAAATATACACCAAGTCGTAAAACATTCTCATAAATTTAAAACCAAATAAAGAGATAGAAGAGTTAACTGTCATTTTGCCCCTATAATTTAGTGGAAAATGTCACTTTAATCTATTTTATTTTGCCCCTATAATTTAGTGGAAAATATCACTTTAATCTATTTTTTTTTCAATTCATTACGTATATATTCTAACTTTACAATATAAAACTAATAAAAAACAAAAAAAATTGGGCCCTGATTGGTTTGGGCCCTCAGCCATCCCCCATCCCGCACACCCTTTGGGCCGGCCTTGCATGAACGTTTATCTGTATTCGTTTCTTTAACTTTATATATTCTAACTTTACAATATAAAACTAATAAAAAACAAAAAAAAAATTGGGCCCCCTATGGGTTTGGGCCCTGGGCCGTCGCCCATCCCGCACACCCTTTGGGCCGGCCTTGCATGAACGTTTATCTGTATTCGTTTCTTTAACTTGTGTGCATGAACATTAATTTGTACTCATTTGTAATCAATAACACGTTCGTTTCGTTCATCGCTCGAAATTAACAAACAAACACAAACACAACCAGAAACAAGTTCATTTCCTGGTATAAACATTCAGATATAACGTGGAGTTGACGCAACGAGACAGGCGCGTAAAGCAGAACTCCTGCTTTTACCACGTGTCATGTTAAGGGCATGGGGTGTTAAGTTATCGCCGTTGATCGGAAAACAGTTTACTCTCACTTTCTCTCTCTACAACCATCTTGTTTCTCTCTCTACAATGAACAAGGAACCAGAAATCAAGCAAGAAGACGAACCATTCACTACCACCACCACCACCACCACCAGAAACAACACCAAAACAAAACACAACAGTTCAGATATTCCAGTAATCGATCTCGATGGTTCAGAAGAAGAAGATGACAGTACGGAAGAAGATGATGATAATGGAGCAGGGCCGTCTATTAGGGGGTGCAGGAGGTGCCTGCGATCAGGGCCCAAATCAATATAGGGCCCGGAAAATTTTTAATTTTTATATATATATATATTTAAAAAAAATTCTGGATGTTTGTATAAATAAGGGCCTGTTAAAAGACCAAAAGTTTTTTAAATAAGAGGTTGTTTAAAAGTTTTAAAAAATGGTCCAATTAACAAGCCCAAGTGACTAGTCTAAACAAAAATAAGGGTCTGCTAGATCAGGGAAAGGAAACAAAACGTCGCATTATAGCAGACAGTATAGTATATCACATAGGGAATTGGGACGAGGGAAACTGGAAACAAAACGTCGATCATCATTCGATCAGATCAGGGAATTTCACGATTTCGCAGTGATTCAGATTTTCAGTGATTCAGTCGCAGCACGGTAGCAGTGAGGAGATTTACGAATAGGGCCCAAATTTGTTTTATCTATTTCATAACAATTATCGTAGTATTATGGGTTTTTAATATTTATATATTTGATTGAATGATTGATAAGTTTATATTATATGAAGATTTGCGAATAGGGCCCAAATTTTTTATCTCGAACAGGGCCAAAATTATTTTTATGATTTTCGGAGACGGCCTTGTAATGGAGGTGGTAGTGTGAAGAGATCTAGGGTTTTGAGTGGTGGTGATGACGACGTGGATAATAATAATAATAATAATAAGAAGAAGAAGAAAGGTGGCGGTGACGGTGTGAGACTTCCGTCAGGGTTTCTGGAGCCTTTGCCGTGTAAGAAGAAGGTGACGTTTGATCGGAGTTGTAAGCAGTTTTGGAAGTCCGGTGATTTTGAAGGGCGTTCTTCTAGTGATTGGAGTGTATCTTCTTCTTCTTCAGGTATGATGCTGTTGTTGAAAGAAAGATGATGATATTTTGTAGTTTTTTTTTATTTAATTGGTCTTATGTGTGAATTTCTGATACGTTACAAACCTAACACGACAATCTCGGGTTTAAGTTTAGTCTAAACGAGTTCGGGTTAGTTTCTGGTTAAACTCGCGAGCCCGTTTAGCTAAACGGTCAGGTTCGGGACAACCCGAACCCGTTTAACCCATTTATATTATATAATTTTTTTACAATGTCACAAATTTTTTTGGGTGGTTATTTTTTTTGCAATTTTACAACTTAAAAGAAAATTAAAATAATATTTTATAATGAAAATGTAAATGTATTATATACATTTGTGTTGTTTTATAGTAAACTTTTAATTTTATTTTAATATACTAATTTGCGAGAAAAATTAAAAGATTTGGGTTGAACGGGGCATGTTTGGGTTAACCCAAGAGTATTCGGTTCTTGTTCGGGTTTGCCTAAAATTTTCATGTTCGGGTCGGACCCGCCAACCCGAACACACGACCCGTTTAACTCCCATACTTTTTAGTGTTATTTGAGAGGATTAATTAATGATATGTGTTTACTTAATGGAATAATACACTTTACTTGCGTTTTGAATTTTTTTTAATTAGTTAATTAATTATTTTTTTGAGTTTGAGTATTTTTTAATTAATTAAGTAATAAGTAATTATTTTGAGTTTGAGTATTGAAAGTTAGAAAGGGAAGAATGTCAAAGAACTTCGACGGTAAAGCATGAATAGTTTTATAAAATAATAAGAGAAAATTGATATAATATTGCCATATTGGATGGTCGAAATATATAATATTATTAAGTCCATTTTATAATGGTTTGTCCATTATTTGTGGGTCCCGTAACCTTGGTGGTGATTTGGTGGCTGAGGCGTTAAGCGCTGGAGGCGCGCTTCTTGAACATGTTGGATTTTTTAGTAGATTTGATTGTGAAAGAAGTACGTGAAGTAAATAATGAAAGTAAATGGTGTCACACTTTGATTGGTTAGCATAATGTGTTTAAGTAGTCAAAATCTTACTTTTTTTTTTCTTCTGATTTTTACTTTTGTTTTTTTGTATACAGTAGTCCAAACATGCAGTAGCAAAACATTACTTTTTTTGTTTGTTTTTTTTCTGATTTTTACTTTTGTTTTTTTGTATACAGTAGTCCAAACATGCAGTAGCAAAACATTACCTTTTTTTGTTTGTTTTTTCCCCATTTTATCTTTTTCTTGATTTTTAGTTCTTCTTTTGTTGCATAATTTGTAGCGTATGCTTGTTTGAATTAATGTGTAGTATATAAAAGTTTGAATTACTTATGATAACATTTAACCGCCAACTAGTGTGTAAGAAATTTTGAATGTAAAAGTGGCGTGTAGTGCCTCTAGTGGTTTATTCGCGCAGTTTTGTCCAAAAAAAAAAAGCACTATATAAATGAAAATGGAAACTATTTAGTTTACGATCGGCAAGAGCAAGCTATGAAATTCACTTATTTCATAACTGCAGGTGGTTTGGATCATTTGAGGGTTCATCCAAGGTTTCTGCACTCCAATGCAACTAGTCATAAATGGGTTCTCGGCGGTAATATCACGTCATATATTTATGATCTGTTTGTACTTATTAAATTCACTTATTGGGTGAAGATCATTTCAGAACCCAATATTTACAGAACTCGCAGAACTTCTAATAAACAATCTTTTTATTTGTATATTTTTATAATTAGGATAATTTTATCATTTATTATATGTAAATTTATCGTTACATACATGTTAAGAGCAACTTTATCATTTTTTATATGTAATTTTATGATTACACATATATATAATTTGGCTATTACATATATGTAAACCACTCTTAACATGTGTGTAATCATAAAAATACATATAATAAATGATAAAAATACCCTAAATATATAAAAATATGTATAAAATAATTGTTTGGAGTTCTGAAAGTTCTGCATTTATTTAGAGTTGTGAAATGAACCCAACTTATTTTGGTAACTTATGGATTGTGTATGTATATATATGTACTCATGCAGCTTTTGCGGAGCTTTTGGACAATTCACTAGATGAGGTAATTTTCCTATGTTTATACGTGTATTTTTATATATTATATTATTGTGCTTGTGATGTGATACCATTTTCTACTTTGTTATCAGAATTGTAATGGCGCTACATATGTCAAAATTGATATGCTAAAGAACAAGAAAGATAACAGCCGAATGCTGCTGATTGAAGGTATGTGTGGCTCAAAAAAATTATTGTCTTTTGTCTCCTATTTTTTTCCAACTCGGGATCACGTAATATAAAATTGTTTTCTTTGCTATCTCTATTTATTGTAGATAATGGTGGTGGGATGGACCCAGATAAAATGCGACATTGCATGTCGCTCGGATATTCTTTGAAAAGCAAGGTCAAGGATATGATCGGACAATGTAATGGCATAAGTCGCATCCCTATTACTACAATTAAATGTATTTCTTTATTTACTATGGTGATATTTTTTATTAGATGGAAACGGTTTCAAGACGAGCACCATGAGGCTTGGAGCCGATGTTATTGTCTTCTCTCGATGCTCTGGAGAAGATGGGAAAACGTTTGTGGTCCATTTATATTATAAACCAATTTTTATTTTTTTTAAACAATAATGAATAAAAAAAAACTAATAGTATTTGATTTGATATTGCTTTGAAGGTCTACACAGAGCATTGGTCTATTGTCCTACACGTTTCTGCGGAGCACAGGGAAGGAAGATACGGTAGTTCCCATGGTAATTAAATTAATGTTATTTTGAAATGTGTTTATCAATGTTTTTATAGCGAGTAACTTACCGTGTGTTCTTTTATTTGTTTATGGTGGTTTTTGACTACAACAAAAAGCTTGATTATGAAAAAAGCGGGAAAGAATGGAATCAAATGAAACGATCATCAGCCGGTGACTGGGATACAAATGTTGAGACGATCGTACAGTGGTCTCCCTTTTCAAGCGAAGCAGACCTCTTGAAACAAGTGACACTTCTTTTCTTATAGTTAGCATCTGTGTATAGTGGATATGCTATTAACCTCTTTTTTATTTTTACGTTGTAGTTTGGGCATATGAAGGATCAGGGTACGCGCATAATCATTTACAATTTATGGGAGGATGATCAAGGAAATTTAGAGCTCGATTTTGATGCCGATAAGCATGTTTGTTTATGTTATCCTTGATCTTATGTAACTCCTTTATGGTCATATTTCCGAGCTTAATCGACATTAAAATTTGTATCTTGCAGGATATTCAGATTCGAGGTGTTAATCGAGATGAGAAAAATATAGAAATGGCAGAACAACATCCCAACTCTAGACACTACTTGACATATCGTCACTCACTCAGGGTAAACCTTTATTTTGGTCGCCGTAACTTGTAACTAGAATGTCATACTATCCAGTATTATTATAATCTTGTTGATTGTTCATGGTATAATGTAATGATTTGTTCTTAATTTTGTCAGAGTTACGCATCGATTCTCTATCTACGGGTTCCTCATAATTTCCGGATGATTCTTCGTGGGAAGGATGTGGAGCATCATAATATAGTAAATGTAAATGATATGATGATGACAAATGTGATCAAATATCGCCCGCATCCCAGTGTGGAAGGGCTCCCCAAGGATTCAAATGTAATATTGTAATTACAATTAATTTGTTGTTTCGTTTTTCCTAGTTTTCATTTTTTTCGTTTATCTTAATGGGAAATTATATAAGTCAACTAAGCATGGAAACGGGTCAGTTGTTTCTAAAAAAATGACCCATTTTGACCTGTTTCACGAACCACGCATTTTGCTGTCGCTATAATATTTGTTGCTTGTGTTCTGTTCAAGTTCATCTTCTTCTAGTTACAATCTGTTTGAATGAACAGATTGTTGCGGTAGTTACTGTGGGGTTTGTAAAGGATGCAGCAGCTCATATAGATGTACAGGGGTTCAATGTTTATCATAAAAATAGACTCATCAAGGTCTGACTTCTGTTGACCTTCATAAGACTTATCAAGGTCTGACTTTTGTTGACCTTTAATGCAATGCTTCTCGTTTTACAGCCATTTTGGAGACTCTGGAATGCTGCAGGAAGTGACGGTCGTGGGGTCATAGGTTTATATTTACCTTCACAACTTCAGTTGTTTTCGGTACTAGTTTAGATCTATTAATGTAGTGTTTTATTTCATTTTTGCTGTTGGTTAGGTGTATTGGAAGCTAATTTTGTCGAACCAGCTCATGACAAACAAGGGTTTGAGCGTACCACTGTTCTTCAAAGACTTGAAACACGTCTTGTTCAAATGCAGAAGACATACTGGTATATATATATATAGGACAAAGATCCGTTAGGAACCACCTCTTATTGCGAGAACCGCGAGAACCAATGTGAACACAACTAAAAATGCCTAAAAATAGCTAAAAATCACACAAATTTTTTTTTTTAATATTTTTTATAAAAAAATCGCTACTTTTCGAAGCAAAAAAAAAAAAAATTAATTTTTTTTTTATTTTTTTGGATACTAAAAGTAACGATTTTAACATAAAAAATATTAAAAAAAAAAAATTTAGATTTTTTTTTTTATTTTTTTAGATTTTTTTAGGTTTTTTGGGGGTTTAGTTTTTAGCATTTTAGCTTGGGGGGGGGGGGGGGTTTAGTTTTTTGGGGGGTGGGGGAGGGGGGTTAGGTTTTTTGGGGGTTTTAGTTTTTAGCATTTAGCTTTGGGGGGGGGGGGGGGGTGGGGGTTAGGTTTTTTTAGCTATTTTAGGTTGTGTTCACATTGGTTCTCGCGGTTCTCGCAATAAGGGTGGTTCTCGCATGAACCTTACCCTATATATATATATATTGTTAATGAAAATATTTTACTAGTTTATAAAGTTAAAAAAATTTAATTTTTTGGTGCAGGTCTACATACTGTCACAAAATCGGCTACGCTCCGAGACGCCATGGGAAAGTTTCCGAGGGCAGAGGTATTATTTGCTGTATTATTTTAATGGTTTCTTGATATTGCATCAAAATCCGTAATTTGAGGTGTAATAATGCCTAGAAATATATAGGTAATGTTTTAGTAGGATACCAATTTTTGCTTAGGAAGATCTGTTATGCTGAATTTGATTTTTATGTATATACACGTAACACGTGTGCATCACCAATAACATCGACACATTGTTTCAACCTACACATGCATTTTCATGCAACACAATTTCTCGCTATATATACACCTGTAGGTAACGAAAAAGAGATGTTTATATATACTAAATCATGTAACGTTTTCTGGTTATCATAGAACCTTCTCCTGATTACGAGCCCGGACCTTCAGTACGGAAAAGTCAAAGGACGAAACCCGCTCCACCGTTGAACAACAAAGCCTTTACACAAAAACCGCACAAAGAGGCAGTAACAACCAAACCGAACCGGCATCCTACTGCAGCCGCTAATGGTAATATCAATATCGGAGAAAAGGGGGATAAATCAAACAAAGTTTCCGGTGTAGGTGCAAGCTCTACAGAGTCAACGTCACCTTTGACTGAAAATGAAAATACCCGTGACGAGTTACAAACTATGGTGAATAAACAACATGCAAATGGCCGGAAAACTCGTCTACTTTCAAATTCAGAGGTCAGAAATCTTGGGATTTCCCCAACTGTAAAAGCCGTTCAAGCTGTCGAGCCACCTCAAATGACGGTAACTTCCACTAATTTTTTGACATTCTTGAATTAAATGCAAAGTAGAAAACCAACTTACAGTTGATTACCTATTTTAGCAATCAACCTCATTATAACTAAATTTTACTTAATTTGCTAATGTGGCAGTGGCACTGGTTGATGTCATGCCAGTCGCCACATCAGATTCAACATATGCAAAATTTGCGCAAGCGAATAATCTGAAAAAGAAAATGTTACTCCCTCCATCCCAAAGTTATTTCCACAAGAGAATTTTTTTTTTTCTCAATTTAAGATGTGTGCAGTTAAGGAAATTTCTTGTTAGTAGAATGCTAATTAAACCCTTGCAGTTAAGGCTCCACAGACTTGGAAAATTTGTATATATGATATGGATAAAATGGGGAATTAGTAGATTATGCTCTTCTGTTTCTGAAAGTTGGTTGCTAAAAAAATGATACTTTGAAGTTTTGTATTAACTATTAAGTAAAGTACACAGATGGTCCCTGTGGTTAACCAAAATTTTGGATTTAGTCCCTAGCGTTCTAAAAATACACGGATGGTCCTTATGGTTTGCACTCTATAACGCATTGAGTCCTCAACTTTTGCCAAAAGTACACGGATGGTCCTTGTGGTTTGGACTTTGTAACGCATTTAGTCCCCAACTTTTAGTGACTAAATGCGTTACAAAGTGCACACCACAGGGATCATCCATGTAATTTTTGCAAAAGTTAGGGACTAAATACGTTACAAAGTACAAACCACAGGGACCATTCGTGTACTTTTAGAAAGGTAGGGACTAAATCCAAAATTTTGGTTAACCACACGGACCATCCGTGTATTTTATTCTTTTGTATTTTAAAATAGTTGCTAAAATGTAACATCAAATGCTACCTAGTATATTATATGCCACTAGTATTAAGCCCCTGCGTTGCAGCGGTGATCATAAAACTGTGTTAAGTAGTAGCAATAGAATACCATTGTCACACCAACACCGGAAAAGCTCGTAAAAACAAAATAAATAAAAACGAGAAAAAAATAACGCCGAGCGAAAACCAGACGTAAAATCTTTGAATCACGCACGCTCGTTGCTGAAAAATTAATCCGAAAAACTTAAAACATAGAAAAAAATAACTAAGTCCATCCAGGACCCGCGTGTTGGACGAACTTGTCAAACGCAAAAAAATAGATGTGACGTGACGGGCCAGTCAAACGGGAAAAAATATACGAAAAAATGTTGAACCCAACACGCACGTTGCGATACGCTAACTCACAAAATTTAGAACGAAACGAAAAACTTGGGAAAGATGAAAAGTACGGTGGATCAAAATTGAAAATAAAAAAGAGTTGGGATTAAATTGCAAAAGATGGAAAACTTTGGGTTAAAAGTAAAAAAACAAAGGGTCTAAATTGCAAAATTGAAGTTATTTATTAATTTTAGATAAAGATAAGGATAAACATAAGTGATATCTATATATTGGTTATTAATTAATATTAATATTAAAAGAAATTTATTAACAAATATAAATAAAATTTAAGAGGTTGAAGGAGAGAATGCCATGTGGCATTATTTGAAGTCTTTTATTATAAGTTAGATTAGATGTCAGCAATTTTTGAAATATCAGCAAAATATGACACAAAACGATTTAACTTGTCACTTGTTACTACAAGCTTGTAGTTTAAATTTTTATGTGTAACTTGGTTGCTAAATCCAGTAATAAAACACGAGCTGCTTTCCGTTATCTAATTCAAAGTTGTTGAGAACCGGAAAAAAAAAGTTGGTAAACTATATTTCAGTTTCGTGCAATTTTCCTATGTTAAATATCGAGTGTTACAATCTTTTCTGCGTGATCAATGTGACCTTTTTTTTTTTGTCAGTCTCCTGGTGTTAATGGGAACGAAACCGTTCCTACAAATTCTAGCAATCCTAGTTTAGAGCTAATAATGGAAGAGAATCGTGACTTGAAGAAAAGGTGCACGATATTTCTCTTTTTATTATCATAAATTCAGTTTCTCATATTAATGAATGATTTATTCTTATAGATTGATAAGGAGCGAAGAAGAGTTATTAGGTGATCGGATGCAGGATCTAAAATCTGCAAAAAACCGCTGCAAAGAACTTGAAGCTCAGGTAACTTCAACTCGTTCATTATAACGGGTCAATTTGGTGGGACACTAAATTACATGTTTGACCCGTTACCCAAACTAATAGACGATACTTATTAAAATATCGATACTTTGTATGATCAGCTAGAGGAGGAGAAACAGAAATACGAGGTTTTAAAAAAGGAGCAAGATAGTATAATCGCGATATTTTCAGAGGAAAAAGAGCATAGCGCCGCTGAGGTGGAAACTCTAAAAAAGAAATTGAAGGTTGGTTGGTTTGTTAATTTATTTGTTGTGGTAGTGATTCCCAATTTTATAAAAAATATAGGGGTGTGCAGTTGGAGAAAATGAAAAAGATGAGGCACAAGTGAGGCCAGTAGGAGCAATGTATATGTTAGGGTATATTATTGAACAAATTATTTTGGGTTTAATTTGAGGTTTATCTTGTTAGGTTTAATTAGTTATGTTAAAATCGGCCATATTATGTTCATGTTTGGTATTTGGTAAGCAGGAATGAAAAGTCTCAACTCATGTGAATGTGATGGAGTTAAAAAATATATATATATTTTGCTTGCGGGCATGAGATTACGTGATATCCGGCCCGATTACTTGAAACTACATGTCCTGTTCCCTGAAGTTGATTTTATTTTCCTCTTAACCTTCGTTTAGTAATGGTTTAATCTAGTGCTTTATTACACAGAAAACAAACTGTTCTTTTTTGATATATATACACTCACACACTGATGACCTTTAAGTTGGATGCTATAAAAATGGTGATGATATATTTTCAAGTATATATTTTTTCTTCCATTCTAATTTTTATATGATTTATATATTTTTATATGATATATTTATATTTATATAAACATTAGAATGGAAGGAAAAATATACTTGGAAATCACGATGGGCATATTAAAAAAAACATAGATGTGTATTTAAGATACATGTTTGTATGTCTGATATCTGACGGGTAATTACTTCACAATTGTCCGACATAAATTACCCAAGTGATTGACGGGTAATTTGTCCGGTATACTACATCGGGTATGGGACTAGCATTACCGATATCTGGCCTTGCAATCCCTATATGTGACCGAAGTTGGTTTCAGTTTTAGTTTTATCGTTTCTTTGTTGTTTTTCACTTAAAGATTATTTTTGATGATAGTTTAGATTAGGGATGAACAAATGGTACTGGGTACCAAACCAGAATATCGTTTAGTTCCTATTCCACCGCAATCAGTTACACCCCTTAGCTCCATCTTCTTCCCCACAACCTGTGTGTACCACTTGTTTTGAGGTAAATAGTATGGTGATTAGATAGGACCATAAGGTTTATAGAGATTCAAGACTAATTCATTTCATCCGTCTTATCTTTGTCTAGATCTAAATTTTACTCAAAACTAAGAACCGAGTTGTGAATAATAATAAACAAGGGATCGAAGCACTACCTACGTGTCATCAAACCTGTTGAGAGGTTGTATTTTTATTATCAACTATGTAACAAAACAAAGACGATTACAGACTAATGGCAGGTAGACGAGCAACAAGCTGCGCCGCTACCCCCTTCTGAATGGCAAACCCTACCTTGCTAAACACAAAATTCTGCCCCTTAACATGCGCGGTGTTACTGCTTACCACCTGCTGAACCCGCTTGAGGAACCGCACCGCGTCAGAGGCGAGAGCCCCAAAGGTATCGAAAGCGAACGAGACGAACACGTGCTGATTCTCAATGCAAGCTTTTTTCGTGCTTAGCTACTTTGCCCGCCTCCACCTTGGTTATCGCCTGGCCCGCCACAAACCCATGGTCCCATTAGTTAATATGTTTGACCTCTAATTTTACAGGATTGCATGCGTCAGTTTTGGGTTCAGACCGAACCAAAATCGAACATAGGTCTTCCGATTTAGTAAGATGATTGATTTCTGCTTTTAGGTTTTTGATATTATGAATGGTTCGGTTCAGTTATGAGTCGACTATTGGTTTTACATTTAGGTTCAGTTATGAGTCGACTATTGGTTTTACATTTGGATTTGATATGTTAGGGCCTGAGAAAAAGTTGTCCCAAATATATTGAATTTGAGCCTTAAATTTTCAACCTAAATTATCCGTTAAACCACTTATTAATAAACTTGGGCCTAAATTTTTTGGCAAATATAAGGGTGTAAGGGGCACTCCTCTAAGACCATGTGTAGTGGTAGTGGGTTATAATGCCCCCACCATGGGGCATTATCCGACACGTGGCGTCCTAGTCAGCGATGGGGCATTATAGCAAAAGTGGCGTAGTGGGGCATTATGCCAATAACCCCCATTCAATCATTTGAAAAAAAAAATAAAAAAAAATAAAGCAAACTGTCAGACTAAATAATCTCATTGGCCACATGCCCCTTCAAGTCAAAATGTCAGACTAAAGCAATTGTTTTGAGCGTTTTATATATAACGCGGATCACAATTTTTTTCAAAGATTTTTAAAAATAACGCCCCATGTAATGGTGCCTTGGGCGTTTTCGGGCGTTTTTTTTGAATTTTTTTTTAAAAAAACGCCCCACTACACATGGTCTAAGGGTGAGGGGGGCACTCCCCTAAGAGGGGAGTCCCCTCTCTTACGCATAACCAATCCTCGTGTGCCACGTCAACTCCCCTCTTAAACTCCCCTAACACCCTAAATTGATGGCGGCACTCCCCTCTTAGGTGATTTGGTTTTTTATTAGAAAAAAAAAAAAAAGGAAATTTTTCATTGGTTGATTGAATGGGGCCCACCTTCTCTCTCCTCTTCTCTCTTCGGTGCCTCCTCACCAAAATTGGTCCCCTATCTCACTCCCCTCTTGGATGGCGGGGGTGCCCGATCGGCAAAAATGGTCCCCGCGTGGGTTTTCGGTGGGTGCCCCGCCCACCCTAAGGGGGAGTGACCTCTCTTACACACACCCAATCAGCGCGCGCCACGTCAACTCCCCCCTTAACTCCCCCCACACCCTCAATTTGATGACGGTACTCCTCTTTTGGGAGACTTGCTTTTTTTGTTTTTGTTTTTTTATAAAAAAATATTTTTATAAAAGTAAAACATAATTTAAATAAAAAACTAAATAAAATTAAAAAAACACATTTCATTAAATTAAAAACAAATTTTAGGGTCCTTTTAAAAGTAATAAAAAACTTGAGTGTTTTTTTAAACTAAAAACAAAAGTTTAGAGTTATTTTTGAAAATTTTTTTTCTCTTTCTCCAACCTCCTCCTCCTTCTTCCTCCTCCTTCTTCTTTCTCCAACCTAATTCTTCACCTACAAGATCCTCTCTTCTTCTTCATCTCTTCTTCTTCATTTTTTCACCTGAATTCTTCATTTCTTCACCTGAAAAAACAAGGAAAAAACAAGGAAAAAAAAAAAAAAAAAAGAAAAACTTGAAATCTCACGCGGTGAACACCCACCGAGCCACCCTCCCCGCTTACGCTCCCCGAGGGGTTGGCGGCGGTGTTCCCGCTCGGGGACTCGACTCACCGAACCCCTCCCCGCAAAGCGCCCCGTTCACCCTAATGAATTTGGTTTATAGTGGAATTTTCCCCGCACTTCGTAGCGGGTGCTTGGTCGTTATCACTTTGGTTCGTTACGACATCGGTTTGGTTTTTTTGTCGTATCAGTATGATACCGGCACTCAGCAACCGAACAAATATGCTCAAAAGGATTCGACACATGTTTTACTCCGACTGAAAACCATGAAAACAAATGCCGGTGTTAGTACCAATGTAGTTTGATCAATATTGATCAATTCATTACGTTAACGTTACCATACTGACACTAACTATAGCTTATAACTCATCTTAAAAAATCTTTTATCAATGTGAGGATAAAAATACACACGTATAAACTTTACCTTTAATATTTTATATTCCTAAAAGTCATTTTTGTATGTAGTTAAACATGGTTTAAAG